>LQNS02278096.1:18628860-18700610 GCA_001587735.2 Parhyale hawaiensis | reverse complement strand
ATCACCAGTACGGGCTTTGGCCGAAAAGAGGAAGAAGAGAGAGGAAAGGAAAAGAGCATCAGGTGGTACTACCAGAGGGAAGGAAGAGAGGAGCAGACTGCGGAAGACTGAGTACCCAGCTATGGCACCAGCCTGTTCATCTCCTCTCATTACATTACTAACAATTCCTGTAAGTTTCAAAAAGATTCACTCAAAACTTTTTGAGTTATTGTGCTAACAAACATAAAATTAAACACAGCAACAAACATGCGAACGAACTAACAAATCATCACAAAAATTTGGTCATTTACTCTTTGTAAAATACTTAACAACTGATGTAAATTTCATAAAAATTCATCCATAACTTTTTGAGTTATGGCATTGCGAAAAATTAGTCAGACAGACAAACAAACAAACGGATGAACGGATGTTCACTAAAAGTTAATCATGTATTCCTCCTAATACACCTAACAATCGCTGTAAATTTCGTCAAATTCCGTCCATAACTTTTTGAGTTATCTTGGTGGCAGACAGACAGGCAAACCTGACGAAAACATAACCTCCTAGGCGGAGGTAATAAGAGAGTTACTGTGTTACTTATCAATTTATGTGCTTTTTAAGAGCTTGAGTTTCTTTGCGCCTGCTTTTTTTTTCATCCACAAGTCTGCCATTTCCCTCCTGAGCGCCGTCGAAAGGAAGGATTTAGCGTTAAAAAAAAAAACTTGCGTAAAGTTAGACGGAAAGCTCAGCAGGCTCTGCGCTGTTGCCTTTTGCCTACAGCAGTTACGTAACTCTTATGGCCATAGTTGTGAGCGCACGCGTGCAATAAGAGCGTTTTTAAATGTTACGGCGCTTTGAAGTTTTTCCGGCGCCTTCCTTTGCCGACCTCTGAAACTACCGCTCTGCCAGGTCCCATTTCGTTCTTTCGTCCATTTCTGAAATTAACTGCACTGCATGGTCCCATTTCGTTTTTTCGTCCATTTCTGAAATTAACTGCTCTGTATGATCCATGTCGTTTTTACGCCGATCTCTGGAGCTGCCGCTCTTCATTGTTCTTAATCATTCTATCGCTGACCTCTGAAAGACTGCTGCTATGCTTGCAGAGCATGTCACGTTCTTTTCGCGACTTCTGAAACTTCCCCTGTGCGCGGCTGCATCGGCTTTAACCTGCTAAAAAAAGACTCGTGCCGTTACTGGAAAGATTACAGGCTCCCTCCTGCCGGAAACATCGCAGCCCGTTTTTCGTTTCTGGAATCGTTACAAGTCCCCCTCTCTCGTAACAGGGGACATCACGGGCCCCATCTTTGGTAACTGAAGATATCGCGCACACCCCCTCTCTCGTAAAGGAAAACACGACGGGCCCGTCTCTGGTAACTGGAAAGATCACGGGTCCCCTCTGTTGTAAGTGGAAACATCGTAGGCTGTCTACGCTCTCTTTTGTGACTGGAAATCGCCGGACTCCCTGTCTCGTAGCTGGAAACGCCTTGAGCCCCTTTCTCTCGTAACTGGAAAAATTGCGGAACATCGTCTCTTGTAACTGGAAACATCGCTGCCCCCTCCTCTCGTAAGTGGAAAAATTACGGAACATCGTCTCTTGTAACTGGAAAAATCACGGGATCCACTCGCCGGGAACTGGAACACGAGGAGTGCTCGGCGATTTCAACATTACGGGAGGACAGTACCGTCATATTAACTGTTTCCGAAGGGGCTGCTGTAATTTTTTCATTTACAAAGTATAGTAATATGATTTTTGTCGTCAAAAGTGATTTTTTGGGGGGTGCACTCTTCGACGTTGCGGTTTTCAGTAATTTAGGATGCCAGTTACACCGATGCTAACCAAATTGGTATACTTTATGTGTTAAATAAAAATTGGCTTTTGAAGCAAATCGGAGCTGCAGTGACCCGCTAAATCAAGGTGTGTCTGGAGCGTGAATTATGGAGCAACCATTAGGCTGTCACCAGCAGCCACTAGGTGGGCTCCCTCATCCAGCAGCCATTAAGTGGGCACCTGAATCCAGCAGCCATTAGGTGGGCACCAGCATCCAGCGGCCATTAAGTGGGCACCTGAATCCAGCAGCCATTAGGTGGGCACCTGCAGCCATTAAGTGAGCCCCTGCTTCCAGTCACCCTCTTTTTTTCTATTGTTGTGCATGGGCGGCGTGTGCTGAGGCTGCTGAAATAAAGGTGCAAAATTTTCATGTGCAACGCCCCAACCCTTTTACCAAAAACAAATGTCAATGTCAGTTTATTGCTACGGCTTCATTTTTATTAGCGATAAATATTGACTGGATGATTTTTGGAGCGTTCCTATGAATTTTCTTTCTTTTCTCTTCTTTGGCGGAAGAGGAAGTGTATAAATGAGTGCACACCGCATATACCGTATTTTGGATGAGGCAATTGTACGGAATAGTTCCATAGGAAGATATCCATATAGCCGTGCAATGATCAGGGTTGGGAAGCGAGAAGGTTCAACCCTATAAGGACCAACTAAAATGCCCGCATCTCGTAGGAATAGCATTACTTTTAAAGGTCTTTAGGAAGGACGCTGCTCCTTATAGGATTAAGGTCCGATTCCTACTCCTGGAATTCCTAGCGGGCCACTTAGAGTTTTTAACATCATTCGCTTTGCGCGTGCTTGTCGACTTGGCGAGTTGTATTCACTATCAAATTGTACGGAAGGATTCAGCTAAAGAAAGATTTTATTTTAATTTTGCTTACACATCTTTATTGGTATCACTTGCGCACTTAAATTTTGAATACTGTATATTGAAAAACTATGTGAATAATAAATTTTTTATTCATGCTCCAAGAGTTGGAGTCAACAATTTTGGAATCTGACTTTACAGCCCTGGTTACGATTCTATTTTTTTTTTCTCTTGTTCCAGTCCGCAATTTCTTCATTATACTTTAGAGTTTTTTCTCTCCAGCTTCGCAATGAAAGCAATAGCATTAAAAATTGCTCCACAAGTGAAGGCACTTTTGCGTGACCTCAATTCATCATCGCTTCTAACTTTTTATCTTTAATGCTTCTCTTTTACACTGCGCACGACTTACTGCCTGCACAAGTGTGTGGGAGAAATGAAGTACATGAAGTAAGACTCACACCTCTTGTTCTCATTTAGAAATGAATAAGGTGTAGGCGCATTTTACTGCGTCATAATGAAGCGTGAGATTTGTATTTAGCAGCTAGCTGCGCTCCAAGGTGCTATAATCATATCAGATTTATAAATCGCTACCTACGTCCTGAATGAGATCTACTATCTTCGCTCGTGAAGAATCTGCTTTATTGTTCTGAAAAGTTAGCTTTAGGCTACTTTTAGTCACTACTTTGTTCTAGGCCTTACTCTTTAGCTTATCGGTGACTGGCTGTCTAGTGTGTTCTAGGCCCTACTCTTTAGCTTATCGGTGACTGGCTGTCTAGTGTGTTCTAGGTCCTACTCTTTAGCTCATCGGTGACTGACTGTCTAGTGTGTTCAAGGCCCTACTCTTTAGCTTATCGGTGACTGTCTAGTGTGTTCTAGGCCCTACTCTTTAGCTTATCGGTGACTGGCTGTCTAGTGTGTTCTAGGCCCTACTCTTTAGCTTATCGGTGACTGGCTGTCTAGTGTGTTCTAGGCCCTACTCTTTAGCTTATCGGTGACTGTCTAGTGTGTTCTAGGCCCTACTCTTTAGCTTATCGGTGACTGACTGTCTAGTGTGTTCTAGGCCCTACTCTTTAGCTTATCGGTGACTGTCTAGTGTGTTCTAGGCCCTACTCTTTAGCTTATCGGTGACTGTCTAGTGTGTTCTAGGCCCTACTCATTAGCTTATCGGTGACTGTCTAGTGTGTTCTAGGCCCTACCCTTTAGCTTATCGGTGACTGTCTAGTGTGTTCTAGGCCCTACTCTTTAGCTTATGGTGACTGTCTAGTGTGTTCTAGGNCCTACTCTTTAGCTTATCGGTGACTGTCTAGTGTGTTCTAGGCCCTACTCTTTAGCTTATCGGTGACTGTCTAGTGTGTTCTAGGTCCTACTCTTTAGCTCATCGGTGACTGACTGTCTAGTGTGTTCTAGGCCCTACTCTTTAGCTAATCGGTGACTGACTGTCTAGTGTGTTCTAGGTCCTACTCTTTAGCTTATCGGTGACTGTCTAGTGTGTTCTAGGCCCTACTCTTTAGCTTATCGGTGACTGACTGTCTAGTGTGTTCTAGGTCCTACTCTTTAGCGTATCGGTGACTGTCTAGTGTGTTCTAGGCCCTACTCTTTAGCTTATCGGTGACTGACTGTCTAGTGTGTTCTAGGTCCTACTCTTTAGCTTATCGGTGACTGTCTAGTGTGTTCTAGGCCCTACTCTTTAGCTTATCGGTGACTGACTGTCTAGTGTTCTAGCCCTACTCTTTAGCTTATCGGTGACTGTCTAGTGCAATAGTGTCGTCGATTGCTTGATTGCTGCTGGGCTCATTGAAACTGATGAAGCTTGCATCAGTGAAGCGGATGTTCTGTTGTCAACATGATGTTACGGAAACCGCCACAGAAGCTAATTCCTAATTTGTCTTAGTTTTTAATCAGTTTTTTTTTTAATAAATGTCAGCTCCAACATTGAAGAGCTTGCTGATTGTTTTTGTTTAATGTTCGATCCTGCTTTCATTATCTGTAGAAAGTATCGGGTTTCGTCGCTCATCATCCCTACCTAGTTTAATTTAAGAGTTTATTCCTGTTTCGGCCCTCTAGACCAGTGATTCTCAAAGTTTAGTTTTCTACGGACCCCCTGTGAATCACCCTGAAACGCACGGACTCTGCGCCTTTAAAAATGCCATCAACTGGTGTGTATTGTAGATGTCGATGGCTTCCAAGCAATTACTTTTCAGTTAATACAGAACGACAGAGGCGTGCGCGCCAAACGTATAATTACTCGTGTCGCAGTCACGTGACTTCCCAGCTCAGCCCATTATTCACATACAGCGAGTTTTCATTGTTGACTCTCTGGAATTTACTTTGTCTCGCCCTATATGACTATATACATTGAATGAAGGTTAGCATAGGCTGCTCTCACCGTTTTTGAGAAAAAAATCTAAGATTTTGTGACCGAGCACAAGCTTTTAGGAGTTACTATACCATAGTTAAAATTTTAAATTTCACTAAATTGACATTCAAGATTATCATAAGCTGTTCAAACTTATATTTTTCCTCGTATAACCTTAAAATATTTTGTAATTTTCATAATCAATGGGATAAAAATAATGTAATATTGCCACAGAATTTTCAAACATCGTGAATCAGTGGGGGTCCGTGCATGAACCAAGAAGGGGGTCCGTAGGTTCATATGCACCCCAATGGGAACCCCTGCTCCAGATAGAATTTAATGGAATTTTAGCTCGCATGTATATCTGCTTTGTGTAAGTTCACTCTTTTGTCTAGTTCCTCCATTTATTTTGATTACTGGAGAGATTCCTTCAGAAATTATACGGCCGAAGACAATGATGGACTTGTTACAAATTCCAGTAGTTTGGGAACGTACCGGGCTATAGGCACTGCAGCCGTTACTTTCTAACCACATCCAACGTCTCTGTGCAGTTACGGGCAGCATCGTATGCCGTGTCTGTGCTATTTAAACGGTTAAAATGCTAGGGCAGGACATTCAACAGTGAACTGCGATTATTGTCACGATGCCCAGGTGTGATACTTAGTTTTCAAGCCTATTTGAGATTTTCTACCTTCCTATTTGTAAATTAGCGTGAAGGTTTCGATCATTTACTTGCCAGTATACAGATATTGTGTTGTCTATGACTTATCATCAAAATAATATTAAAACAATGAAATAACGAGGCGGTCCCTAGACTCTGCACGGTACACACAGCCACTTATATAAGTTGTGCGTCTCAAAGGTCTTACAAATTCTAACAGCTCTTGGGGATTGCGTTGCAAGTAATTCCCTTATTTCCAGTATATTCACAGTATATTTCTGTTGCACTAACACCTCCTTTCCCTCACTTCAGCTGTTGCCATCTGCATCCTATCGCACCCCTAAGAACTTTGACTTGCTTGCTGAACTATCTTCATTACTGGGCAATAAAAAAAAATCGGTGAATCTTTCACTGCCAGCCGGAGCAGTTTTTTGACTATAAGCGCTCGAAAAATCGTCATATCTCTGCCCACGGTGGGCGGATATTGCATGAAGCAGCCTTTTTCCTTCCTGAGAGTGATTGTATTTGTTTAATTTTGTGCCCATTTCTGAGGGAGGGAATTTAGTAGTGCCGACCGTTGCTGAGCTGCTGCTGGACATCCGCCCGTGGCAACTCGACAAGACAGCGGTCGGTGATGATACACGCTGCTAACGGCCGTGTAATAAACCTACGGAAGTGTGGTTTGTGCTAGCACCAACATAGGCATTTCCCTCTTGACTGGCGTCGATTCAGCGTACACTTTGTCACTCGATTCCAGCAAGTTTGGCAGATCTATAAGAGAATACCTCAGGCACTAAAGTTAATACGAAAAGTGCATGCGTGATAATTTGCTATTGCTGTTAAAATAATATCATATGCCACTCTACGTAAGCACCACCCCTTGGCATAGTTCCAGCCGAGACTAGATCTTTATCCGTTAATTCAAGTACTTGTACACCTCAAAACTTACATTTTTCAGTCTACAGTGCATTGACCCCTGTTAATTTTTATCTTTTGTCTCGTGGAGTATTTTAATCTCTCGTTTAGTTTATGATTATGAGCTGAACTCGGTCATTGAGAATTTCTGGAATTCTATTCTAAGTGCAGATGATGCTATTTCAGACTCACCGTACACCTTTTGTAGTACAGATATACAGGTTACTGACCTGTGATGGTCTGTTGCTGGACAGCTGCTGTAGCTTGGTACGCTGCTGTGTCTCGCTGTTGCTGCGATCCCTCGTTTGTTTACATGACTGACATCTCTACCATGGTACACCCGGGCCGCGACTGCGATTCTTTATATCAATTTTACGATGCTGCTCCTGCTTCTTTCTAATACTAAATACTTTTTATTGCGCTTCTAAGAGTACTTCTGACCAGTGACGGTAATACCTAGCAACAGTAATCGAGATGAAAGTGGTGTCTGTTATTCGTTCTGCATAGATTTCTGTCAGCCACGCTTGTAATGGCGAACTCTTACATACTATACTACCTCACACTATGGCTGTGCTCGAAGGCTTTGGGCTCGTATTGTTTGCATTTTCCTAGTCACATTTTACAAAAGATGAAGTTAGAGGAGTTCTCATTGAAACCGAGGGGTGTAACCGTGGCTTTACGTAGCACCGAGTCTCTAGTAAAAAATGCGATTTATAATGAACTAGAGCACTCTGAGAGCGCATACCTCCGCCAAGTGAGCCAACGGTAGCAAAAATTCAAATTGGCTCTGAAACCATAATTTTATTTGCATAAACTCCAAAATCTAATCATTTGTGCGTCTTTATATTAATAACAGCTTGTTCAATTTTTTTGAAGATCCGTCCATAACTTTTTGAGTTATACTGCTAATAAACGTTGTGACAAATATGAGTCAAACATACAAACGAACCAACCGATCTGCACCAAAATTTGATCATTTATGTCTTTTATCATTACTTGCAACCCCTGTAAATTTCATAAAGATCTATTCAATATTTTTTGAGTTATTGTGCTAACAAGCATAAAATTAAAAACAGTGACGAACGAACAAGCGAATCATTACCCAAATTAGGTCATTTACTCTTTGTTATATACCTAACAACTCATGTTAATTTCATCAAAATCCATCCATAACTTTTTGAGTTAGAGCGTCAAAAAAAATAATGAGGCAGACAAACAAACAAACAAACGGATGGACATATCTTCACCAAAAGTTAATCATCTGTTCCTCCTAACATACCTAACAATCCCTGCAAATTTCATCCAAATCAGTTAATAACTTTTTGAGTTATCCTGGTGACAGACAAACAGCAACACAGACAAACACGACGAAAACATAACCTCCTTGGCGGAGGTAATAATATTTGTTGTGGATGTAAGTTGCCATCGTACAGCGGGGTATGTATGTCTGTACGTAAGTTCTCATGATAAATTTATCTAGGTGACGATTAGTGTTATAGCATCGTGTGCTGTATGCATTATAGATGTACATCCATCGATTGATGTATAGTACCCTGTTTTATTGAAAAAAGCCACTGTCTATCACTTTCACTATAGATCACGAGTAAGTTCATTGAGATTGCAGTGCGGGCACATGCTGGTCGGCAAGTGTTGTGCAAAAGAAAGCAGCAGGTCCACGTGTATGACGCTGTCGGAACCGCACCTGTGGTCCCGATGTGCTGGTAGTGGCTGTCCAGTTTGGTACTTTAGGGACACAGCTGCTGGCGCTTGTCAGCTTTCTTTTTGGGGGCATCTGTAGTCTGCCTCTCCAGCCTTTTATTCTATGACCCCTGCCTGTTCTCTCGCACTTGTGTGCGGTGCGTTAAAAAAATGAGGTCAATCTCGGAAAGTGACTTTTGTTTATTTTGTGTGTGTCTGTGTAGAGTACAGAGTGTTCAGTTACTGGTTGGTGACGGCACTTGCTAATACTGGAAACAACCTCAGCAAATTAGATGTCGATATAACGTATTTTATTAGTCTTCTAGTATCTGTATATTAGGGTAACATGACTAGTACCCGTCCACCATGCTAGTAGCCGTCCACTTGGGTTTAAAAACTTTCTGTGTGAAAACTAGCAGTACTAGAGAGCCGTATGTAGGCTTAAACTGTAGGGTACTACTCAGGCTACAGTGTAAGCCTACGTATGTACGGCTTTCTAGCACTGCTAGTTTTCACACAGGAAGTTTTTAAAGCCAAGTGGACGGCTACTAGCATGGTGGACGGGTACTAGACATGTTACCCTAATACTTCTCTGAAGGTATTTCACTGCATGAATTTGTGTGGTGTACATTTGATCGAAATGCGGGTTGTCCTTTCAATCCATATACAACAGACATCAAAATATTCCAGTCTGCCGAATACCGAATACTGTACGAAACGTTAGCTCTCTCGGTCATGTGGTGTACAGGTCGATTGCTGGTCGTGTCGCGGGTTCTCTTGCAGATGAATTAGTTCAAAAGTCGACGGTCAGTGCTCACGCATTGAATATTGAGTGCATGCGTTAGGTAATTTCTGCCTTTTGACTATAGACAACTAAAGAGCTAAAACAATAACAAAGATATTTTGGGAACGGTGTCGTGGAAGTCATTAATATTTTTGTATAGCATCAATGAAGACCTTAGTTCCGTCGCATGATTTCCTTTCATAAGTGAATGAATGAGAACCAAATAACGACCAACGCTCTGTTTATTCTGCATGCAAATTACTTAACGACCCTCGTCAACTGGATCCATCCTGCTTACATGCCGCTGTCTGCAAACATTGAGTGTGCCGTCCCGGATGCGCGTCGTTTGTAGCGTCACGTGCCTTGTTGAATCCAATTGCTCTTCTTCCCCCGTTCTTGGTGACTGCACATATTTTTCCGCAATTTGTTCTCATATTTTGTATGCTTACATTTGCTATTAAGGATTTTTAATGTAGCTGCTAGATTGTTCTCACTCATGACTGGAGCGCAGGATATATTGGCCGCCCATGTCCTCTGCTACTTCTTGACATTTCTTTCAGTGTATGCGATCAGAGTTTCGACTGCACATGCATTTATTTTAATACAGAGAGCATTTCTGTTACAGACTCGATACCTTGCAATCCTGTCATCGGTAGAAAAGTCTGCTGTTTTGCGTGTTCTACCCGAGGTGCGTTATACTCCGGCAAAAGCTTCTGGCTGCAGCTACGTGTCACTCGCCGAAGGATAGCCTGCAGTATGCGCTGCTTGCGGTGAAAATTGAACATACTACTAAGTTGAGATATTGCATATTACTCGAACGGTAATACGGTAACGGTACTGAGCTAATCAGCAGCACGCCAAGCTATTCGTGGCTGTCGCTCTTATACATTCACACGCTCAACTGCTAAGCGGATATTTAGCTCGCCCATCTTTCAACTCAAGGGCCTTGGGTATCAACTATCCGTGTTTAATCGGTACGACGTACAAGCTGAAGGTCTGCTCATAAATTGAGGGTGGGTGCGCTTGTGTAGAAACACTCCTACTGCCACCAACCACCAACTGTCGTCGATTGAGTGGCTTGTCAGTCAGTGAGCGCACCAAGGAGTTGATATTTTGGCCTTCTCACTTGACTATGCTGGCAATTAAATTAGAACACAATACCACCTTTGTAGAATAGCAACATCGTAAACACAGTTCGCTGAACACGAAGTGTCTTCCTTATTTTGACTTGTCAGTGGCGGGAAGATGAGCGCGCATTCAAATTTCATTTTATTCTACGTAATGCTGCGCCTTTATCAAGCATCAATACCTACTAAGAATGAACGCCGTGTGCCTATTTATTTAGATGTTTCGTGTCACGCTCTTAACGAAATAGGCGGAAAAAGTCCAGGTATGGATTTTGTAATTCAGTACTTAGCGTTTTCATGGAGATCGATGGACCAGGTTGCAGAAACTGGCAGAAGTGGAATCCTTATCCCTTTATCTGAATGCATTTCTTGCTTTAAACAGTTCATGAAATCGTTACGATAAAAATATTTGCAGCTTCTCTTGGCGTTGAGAGTCTGATTTTAAAACTTTCCCTATACATCAAAGCACATGTATGCTCTCGGCTAATTAAAGACGTGTAAATTCAGTAGATGATCAACGAAGCCCACACGATGGATGATTTTTCACAGAGCAATAGACGCAATTATTTTTTCTTCTAGCTTGCTGTCTTTCTTTGACGGAGCAGTTTCAGCTTCAACAGAAAAACTTCGATTGTACTGAAGGCTAATCCCTGGGTATCTTGGATACGCCGCGAGAACTTTAATTAAATTCAATAATGTTTTGCTGTTTGATAACGGAAGATTTTTCCGCATGTCACCACCTACGGTGGGGGACGATTGTACTGCTTATATGAATTGAAAAAGCGGACACTTCTCTTTAATAACAATTTGAGTCGGCTGTTGCAGCGTATTCTTCGCACACATTAGTAACAAAAGCAAGTTAACTAAAAAAGGGTCTTCTGTAATTCCTCGCTGTCATTTTCGACAGCGCAGGTACTATATATAAAATTAAACCGTATGATTTCTCAGTGTTGTACCTACTCGTAGCGAAGAAAGCATGAATGCACTACAACGTATCTCGGTATGGAGACTTACTAATACCGGGAAAATGAACGTTCTATGCAATTTCACGTTCCGTTCTACAGATGCTGTGTAACTGTTAGAATTTTTCAGTACTGTACTCGTAACGTAAGAAGCTCAACTACACTACCTCAAAGGGAACACGACGTGTCACGGACCCTAGCGCCGCCTGTGTACCGCTCGTGACGGGATGCGGTTGATCACTCGCAGTTTGTCGCCTCTTTTTTTCGAAGCCCTGCGATGCCTCAATGAATGGATGGGAGCTGTCACTCCCGCCTGCTTAATATTTTTATACCTTCCGTTCTCCGCGTTATTTATAGGCCACGCGCAGAGGTAATTTTTCTGAACCAATGTCGTAAAGCCTGGCCCTTCCCTGAACTTTTAGGGGCAGCGCTGCCTTAGTTTGGAGTTTTCAGTCCGAGGAGAATTATGCGCCTGAAGTTGGGTGCTTTGTATTTGCTTTCATTGTAAGTGACGGTGACAGGAAGACACCTGTAGAGTTACTTTTTATTCAGGTTTTAAGTTTTAATTTTTTATTATTGAACGACGCCCAGAAGAAAAAGAAATCTTTTCCCTGAAAGTTTACGGAATTATTTGTCGTATGTTGGCATGCAGATCGAAATAGCTCAAGACCATCGCGCAAAACTCGAGCTACTGTCTTATGAATTATTAACTTCTTCCTCCCTGACGCAACGGCCAAGAAAGTGTTTCACTTAGTGTGTTCAAACAGGGGATCAGATGCTGTCTGCTGTAGGCACCAAGCATCGGCTGTTAACATAAAATTGTCAGACTGGGTGATATAGGGGCGATGTCACATTACTAATCCTAATAAAAAAAAGCAGAATTGGCTCTTTCTTTCACAATAAAGATCGCCTGCCTCACTCTCAACGTTCGTCCCTGGTATACAATTACAGTTGTTCCAAATGTGGAATGCGCTATGTGGGCTCTACCACACGTAGCCTTAGTACCAGGGTGCAGGAGTCTGAACCCTGGACATTTTTCCTGCGCAGACCGTGTGCGCGTGAGCGACGTTCACGTTGGTGCGCCGCGCTGCCCGCTGTATCGCTGGTTAAGTTGGGTTAGGTAATGTTAGGTAACGTTAGGTAACATTAGGTAACGTTACATAACGTTAGGTAACGTTAGGTATGGTTAGGTAAAGTTAGAGAGGTTACATTGAGTTAGGTTGGGTTAGGTTAGGTAAGGTTACGTTAGGTTAGGTTAGAAGGTTAGGTAAGGAGGTTAGGTTAGGTTTGGCTAGGTTAGATTTGCCTTGGTAGTGTTTATTTTAGTGATGGCACGCGCAGGAAAGCTTACGTGAACGCAAAATGTCCAGGGTTCCGGCGAGTGCTACCAGGGCCGCCGAGCATAGAGGCGTTAGTTCCAGGACCGCTCGCCCCTTGTGTACACCCTCTCACTCCTACATTCGTGAACATGCTTATAAGTGCAATAGTCCAGTTACAACAAATGATTTCAAAATTCTCTCTTCTGCCAGCGGTACTTAAAATTTACGCATTATAAAATCTCGGTTCATTTTACAAAATAAACCAGAATTGAACGACATGCAAAGTGCAACACCGCTCTGTGTCACAGGTCCATAGTAAATTAGATGTTTAAAGCAAAATTTCATATTTGTATGCTGTGAATTTGCTTAGTTTACTTATTGACTTTAAATTTCTCGATTTCAGAACCTTTGCTGATGATGGACAAAATGTGTCCGAAACGTTCTTTCATTTATGCCCGACTAGCTTGTGATTTCACTAAATTTTAGCAAAATGGCGAATTTTATTTCCTATCTCGCTTTACTGTGCGTAATCAAATTATATTTACTATAGTTGTATTTAACCCTTGACGTCTTAAATAAACTCCATATTTCTTGAAAATATTGTTTGCAACGCCGCCCCTGGTTATCGTGAGCGTTCTAAAGTAAATTCTTGCTTCTTCAATACAAAAGTAATTTGGTATACGGCAGCTTGTCAAAGGATTCAAGAATATACCTTGTTGGAGTTTTAGGGATGTAGGGCAAATGAGCTGAGAACTTTTAGTTAAGCTAATCAGTCGACGTGTTTTTCTCCCTCAGTGTGGGAACTCTGAGCGAAGCGGCCCTTCGTTGCAATGCGATCCGCGCCCCAGATACATACCGTATCTCCTTCCCTTATTATGTTGAATTTCCCAATGCAGCGCCGTGTTTTATTGCCAATTTAGCTTTAGAAAATTGGCGTGTGTTAACAAAATCCAGCCGTGGGGTATGGAATTTCGCTGGCTACAGATCCCGTGGGAACCCACGCTGGTCCCTCCGAAGACATCGTACACTGTAGACCTCTCGAGCACCTCACCGTCTTATGGTTTTATTCTTGCTCAAGATTATTCGTTTCTACGATCATAATTATAATTTACGTGGCTTATGATCTCATGACTTTGTATTTGAGCGTATATGCTCGCTCATTGTGGTCGGCGAAATTAGGGTTTGGAGACTTGCTGGCAAG
Source organism: Parhyale hawaiensis (assembly GCA_001587735.2). NCBI lineage: Eukaryota > Metazoa > Arthropoda > Malacostraca > Amphipoda > Hyalidae > Parhyale > Parhyale hawaiensis. The sequence goes on along the minus strand of LQNS02278096.1, from coordinate 18,686,963 downwards.
GTCACACAGGAGCGTTGAGCGTGTCGCTGCGAATCATGTTCCAAGGGCTTGAAGCAACTCGATGACGTTCAGTCAGATGAATTCTCTATTTAGAGAGCAAGATTCAATTTTTGGAAGTCTCAAGGGTAATCGACTAATTTGGTCCCACACAGTGACCTGCCAGAAATAGCCTGATCAATGCTGGTTACCCAGTGCGACGGAGCACGTTAATTAGGGGTCAGCGACTGACTTCCCTTTCAACGGGTCGAAGCCAGCGCACCAGTCTGAAGTTCCGGTCAAGTCGAGTCTCGAAGGCTTACTTTCTCCATCCAAGCGAATGCACCCTCTGCCTGCGAGGCTCGGTATCGGTGCTGACCATATCTCTTTTTTTTTTTGCACGTGTATATGTTCATTTCTGAAATCTACCTTCGCTGTTGCCCTGCTGTATGCTCTGCTCGTAAGAGTATAGGTGACAAAATTACACTGTTCCACTCAAGGCGAGGTGTAGATTGTACCGCTGCCGTACCAGGCGTTTCCCATTTCACTTTCATCTGTCGTGTCCCCACGTGTTTCTATCTTGTGCAATGCACGATACTCGCCAATCTTCTCAAGCCTCCAAAATAAGTCACCCAACCGGCGGCCGTGCGACAGAGGTGCAGCGCCTAATGCATCATTTCTATACCTTGTGGGTCCCATTTCTCTCTCTCAAGCACCCTTTCCCTTTTTTTCTTCTAGTGTCGGTGTGGTCCTCAACAAATTATACCTTTGGCCGTACACTCCCATCTGGTGGAGTCCGCCGTGTAGTTACCCTCCGGTTCCAGCTTATGCGTTATTGGACTATATTGCCCCTTCTCTCTCTATGTCGTTCACAGCTCAGCTACTGTGTTAATTGTACGTGTTTACTCGCACGGTCAACGCATTTCCCTCTTGAGTTGATGTGTTTTGAACTTTATTTATTGTCGCGATATGTCTTGTAATTGTTATCGGTGTGCCATGTACTGTTCTGTGGGTAAGAAAGGAGCCGAGATGTATGGAATGTAAAAGACAATAGCATTCTTTGCTCTGCGCTGACATTTGCTACCCTTCTTTTTGTGCTTCCAAGTCCGTGAACTGTTGCCTTAGTGTCATCGCTTGCGACAAATGTTGCAACGAGAAGTGCCCTTATCCTCTGATTGCCTAAATGTTCTATCTTTCAAAGCGAGCTACTTACCTCTACTTTTCGTAAAATTTGAGATTCCTCTTACTATTTATCGGACCTCTTACAATACCGCACTTTTTAGAGCGCTCAAATGTCACTCTTTAGCTAATGTAATGCTCTAATTTGCAGTATATGGTGGGTGTCATATTCGTGGATGAGCGAGATATGCCGCGCTGCGCACTGTCTCCTTATGCGGCGAATTTTAAATAGCCAGATGGTGCGCTATGGAACTGATGCAGATACAGGAAGCCATTCTTATCTTTATACATCAGTGCAACAGTTTTGAAACCAATAATGTTTTACCTACCTATGGCTACTTCACTATAATGTTCCTTTTATTTAGTGCATGATTATTTTACGCGTTGGAACGCCACTATTGTTAACTCGTATCATATTTTCTTTTAAAGTGGCTTAAACTACTTTTTATCTCATCACAAATTACCCTTTACCCTTTCGGTAATAACGGTTTCTCTAGATGCCTGCAACATCAAAGTTGTTTTTTCTTTGAAAATTTGATCAGCCTATTGCCAGTATTTTATTAACTCCGCAAAAGAGGTTATGTTTTTGTCGGTTTGTCGGTCTCTTTGTCTGTCACCAAGATTACTCAAAAAGTAATGAACGGATCTTTCAGGAATCATCATCAGGATACAACTTATCCTCATTAATCTTTAGTTTTGAAAATAATTTGACGGCATCAAATACCTGTCTTCCTGATGGTGATTTCTGAAAGATTCGACAGCTTGAACCTAAAATGAGATTCATTACAACCCTTGTCTTTTTAGCACTTATGAAATGATCATAATGAAGTGTTCTTCTCAATTAGCTTCTAAAAATAATTGTACACAAAAGCAGAGATTTCGTACGGAAGGGATTATGGCACTAGCTTGCCATTAATGATATCATTCGCACTCGGTGCGATAATGCCTTTTCAATTAAAGCTTTGATCTGATGCAGAAAAAAAAGCATAGAAGCCAATGAAAGGAATTGTTTCCTCACATGGTGCTGTACTGATCTTTATACCGGAGCAGTAATGATCTGCTGCATTAGTCTCCATTTTATTATGGTGGAAGTTGTATTAAGCATGGGTATGGTACCATCATTTGAAATATATTGCCTTGCTTGTGTGTTTTTAAATAAATAAATATAGAACGCTTTGACACGGCTGCGTTTTTTATGAGCAGATTTGTTGAGCATACCAAGAGAATTCGCTAGTTGATGTAGCCTTAATGATCCTGCCAAACACATTTGGTTACGGGAACCAAAGAAGACAGTTCTACTTTACCTTTGATACTTTTGATGATACTCCGGACGAGGTCCAGGCGACGTTACGCACGCCGCCCATCTTGTGCAGAGGTGATGCTGCAGTCCGTGACCAGCGGGGTGGCTAACAACGAATTATCCCCACAGTTGACGTAGCCGCTTACAGCAGGTTTATCCGGCACTTTCAGNGCTGCAGTCCGTGACCAGCGGGGTGGCTAACAACGAGTTATCCCCACAGTTCACGTAGCCGCTTACAGCAGGTTTATCCGGCACTTTCAGTAAGCATGCGTCCAGTAAGTGTATAAATTTCGCAGTCTCTGTACCGGTGGCATTTCGAATGTGACGAGGCATTTTGTTCTATGTACTAAATATTTTAATCTTCACTAGATCTCTTGTCCCTGGAGGTTAAATTGTTCCTAGTTGGTTACTTTGGTGCATGACCGCAGAGTGTCAAGTATACAATGAAATGTCTTCGCCAGTCTTGACCACCAAAGGCGTTTGGCTGCAGCGTAAGGTAACAGTAACGGGATCGAGCGTCTTCGCTCTGCAGGTTCATGTCTCTCATGGCATTTGCTCGCTCTACCACTCTCCATATCTGCCCCGGCACTCGTTAGCTCGCACGTGCCTTCATGATAAGTTCATGCCTAAATATTCGATCAATGTCAAGGGCGCTCGGTTTTCTCCCCGCTTTATGGAAACTTTGACCTCACGAATAATGACTCCTCGCGCTCCAGTTAATTATTGTAACCGCTCCTCATTCATTCAATTACATCAATTAAGCGACCGGTGCGCTCGTGCTGTTGTCTTCGCTTTATGACGCTAACCTTTAACATTTCTCGTCTCGTAACGGTTAGTTTCGTCTCGTAAGCGGTTTAAATAGCTGCGTAAGTGCGTGCATCCAGTTCTATTCACCTTCATATTCAATCTACTTTAATCGTTTTGTGGACGTTTCTAGAAGCTTGTGTTGTTTAACGTGTTTTGGTTTGTATAGATATTTTTCTCCAGTAAAAATAGGTGAAATGTAGCCTTGTTTTATATAAATGTTTTAACTTACATTTAGGTAAGAGCGACCAATTATTCCCTCTGGTTGGAAATGGTGGGTTCACAGGCTAAATACTGTCCTCGTTTTAGTGTTTGTCAAAATATTTAATGAACAGCAGTTTACAGTGTGCTGGACTGAAAATTACTCCTTAGGGAGAGTAAAATCATAACATAGGTGAATATAACGAAGCCTGTTTCCAGTCCAGGTAATATTCAGTGTTTTCTTTAAACCACCTGCCGCGACCAAATAAATATGGAAAATAAAGATGCCGCTAATGACAATGCACGGGTAGGCGTGACAAGAAACAACCGATTCTGAACGAAGAGCGGTTCTATACCAGCACCGCTACAGGCATCAAAGGCTAGTGAGCTAACACGGGGCTCCATCAAAATTGTTACGACATTCGAAAGAAATACTGTTGTTAGAATTTGGTCTTCCAGCAGTGTTAGAAATATATGATCGAGTTAACAGCCTTTTCTTTCAAACAAACCTATGTTATCGAAGTCAAAGCTTGTGCGCACCAATGTAATTTAAACCAACTCAAATTTTTATGCAACAGATATGCGACCTGAGGGAGTACTTTTTTGAGTGCTTCTTATTTTCACTCGAGAGAAATTTTAAATTGGCGCACGATTACGAATTGCCCTCCAAATCATTCCTTCCAAACGTCGTTCTATCATTGATGAGATAGCTAACTCTAAGGGAGATATGAATGAGAGAAGATGATCACTAGAAGTGAATGTAAGAAGTTTGATAAACAAGAGAAAGTTCCTGTCGTTGTATTATGTTATCTTCTCTGCATCACACTTTCCGGTTTCTTTTGCAGGTTTTCTCTTTGTTTTGCTTCTTACATTGTCTTGTATATACGCGGTATATTTCCATTGCGTAATTGGGAGGGTATGGTGACTCGTATGAATTTCAAAAAGACTCTACCCTCTCTTTTACTATTCGTATAGTTTTGACGAAATGCTATCTTCATCCATTTAGATACAACGTACATGTTACTCAATGTTATCTTGCCACATGACTTCATGTGCGATAGTTTCAGAATATTTGATTGAATTGAATACGCCACTGAAAAGTCACCTTGTGGCGCTGGTAGCTAGCTACATGCTCTCCTGTAGTGATTCGTGTGGAAATAATTGAATGCAGCGTATATAACACTTCGTAATGTATTAATTAGGGAGTGCTCGCCAGCTTATAATCTGTGACGAGAAGAGAAACATTTCGCCTACTCCAGTGTACGACATATAGCTATATGTACATCTGTTGTATTCAAATACGAAAAGTTATAGTCCTTCTTAAGCCTTTGGATTAACCGAGGATTTGATCAATTTTACTGCAATATTGCATCATAGCGCTATCGTCTGTGAACCGACGCTATTAATTAAATTCCATTTCCCTGGTGCATCATTTCGCAAGATTTGGACTCACCCAGTATCAAATAAAATTTAGTTCTCTGGTGCTTTATTTCGCCACGAACTTGGTACGCGTGTTATCAGATATTTGTCCTTAGACAGGATCCTTCGTCTGGCTGCGCCACATCGCCGTGAGAACCAACTTATCTCAGTCTGAACGATTCCGTTCTCTCGTTAGTGTCTTAGCGAAGCGCTATTGGGTTTTTGGTCTTGTCTTCTTTGTACTTTTTAGTTTACGATGTTTTGTTGCCGATGCAGCTCAATACAACTTTTTTTTAGAACTGGTATTATTACAGATTGATGAGTTTTTCGACACAGTGCTCTGCCTGACTACACCTGTGTCCTTGTGATTATCCTCAATTTTGTCCTCCCTCCCGCACAAACTCCTTGGATATTTTTTAATCCCGGTAAGCTGTTCTGAAGTTTCCCTTCAGCTACCGTTATCGACGGCTTGTATCCCAGATACCAGCAGCAACTTTTTTTTTTTTTTTTTTCGAAACAAGCGCTTAGTTCCTCCCTCTGGAAATTTGCCAGCAGTTTGAATAGCCAGTCTAAAAGCTTGCCGGTGTCTTTTAACTTATTTAAATTCAGGTAAAGATGAGCTTTTATGATGAATACATTGCATTTCGTATGAACATATAGAAGTAACTCCTTTTGTTTGTTTGTTTGTTTGTTTGTTTGTTTGTTTGTGTAGAGTTTTCGATACGAAAGCGTTCGCTCGACCCGTAACAGAGCGCCAAGAAGGATGTACTATTTTTGTTCAAGCACTTGAAAAGTATTGCTCTAGGATGATACATGTAACTAATATAAATACATGCATCGTAACGAACTAACAATGGTAGTGATCCGGTGGCAGATTTACAGTAACAGCAACTGTCTCGTCAGAACTCAATATGTGTAAAAGATTGACCATGTGATATCTTGCGTTAGTAGTGCTATTCTCTGATAGAGATATGTTGCTAGTAAGCTATAATTGTTAGTGGTGTTTATAACGTCAAGGAGTTGTTTGGCGCTGGCTCCGTCCATCACACCGTTCCATTTATGGCCACTAAGAAGCTCCAAGTTACTTTTTCTCCCCAGGCCGGCATCTCGAGTTACTTCTTTCCATAATAAGCAGCCAGGGAAGTTATTTTTTATCCCTACAATAGAGGGCGCGACGGAACCCCACCATTATCACCGCTGACCCATCACGACCGTAATACCCTCTCGCCCGCGCCCATACGTACGCGGCTTCGACTCCCTCGACTGCACCTCGTTAGCATTCGTCTGCTCGACACGGCAAATGTTTCTGTGTCAGTTTTTGTTCACGCCTCAAACCTCTGACAAATGCTCGTCATTTCAGACCTGTATGCCTCCCCAGTAAAAAGCTGTCGTGAAATGGCGCGCGCACTCTGTTGTTTGGAGCTGTTGGTGTAAAGTTAGACTTGTCTTTCTTAATCAGTGACGTCTTAATCGTTGAATGAAAAGCAAGAGGTAATTCTTTCACCAATGTTCCACTGCTGTTAGTATTACAGTAATTTTATCCGATTGTCAATGTGTTTCTTTTTTTTTGCCTGAAATAGTTGTGCGTCAGCGATAAAAAATATTTTGTTCCATTTCAATTTTTTCCAATGTTCGTGCTTCTCCGCATTCAAGGATCGATGTATGTTTCCGCAAGTTACCAATAGTTATGGAAGTAAAGGCCTGACGCAGTGTCTTCTTTTCGTTACCTAAGCTTAGCGATGTTCTTCATACCCCACCACACGGCGCCTTAGGCGCTCGTGTCTGCAGTTGCCCGTTCCGTCCTTTGTTTTGAGCCTGACACGCAAAAAGTCGTGTAATTGATTTTTCCCCTCATTTTTTTGTCTCTTCTTGGACTGATTGTGGCTTTCACCGGCGGTGTTTTGATGATGGGGCGAGGCCGTTGCGCGTGGCATTGCGTCAAACTTTTCGCCGAGCTTTTCCTCGGGGCGTCGGTGCGGAGGCCGCCTATTGCTGCCCCTCCTGACATTTAGCTCGTGTCTGTGAAACGACTTTGGTGACTGTGGCTGCCCCTCGTGCATTGGCGGTATATGTATGTATATATATATATATATATACGGGTAGCACGTGAATGTAGTCGTGTAGGAAACTCCTGACGTCGCGTCCTTATGGAACGAAACCGAGGCGATGGTTTATCGCCTTTTCTGCGTGTTATTGGATTACGTTGCTGTACTGCTGCCAAACCACTAACGGTACGTTTGTGTTGGTCAAACACCACAGCCACTGTAGCTGTGTGAATCTATACGTAACCACAAAGCCTTACTAAGGGTACGCTGGCGCATTCACCAGATGTTTGTGAAAGGTATCATAACGTATCTCAATGAAAGTGACGATCTACTCCGACTGAGGTACCTTTAGAATTTATGCCACGCTTGTAATGTCGTTCTCTGTGGGAACACCCTCGTGCATGGGCTCCACCTTTCTAACGATACGTACTCTAGCGCTCACCGGCGATCTAACGACACTCGTTAGATTGCCGGTGTAGTGGAAACGAGAGCTTAAACTATTCAGTAGGATAATACAGTACGTTACCGTTGCTTATGCAAATACAATTTTTTACTTCTTTCTCAAGATAAGTGTCAAACATTTAAAATGTTAATAGTAAGTTAGTGCACACGTATGTTGTAACTATAAAAACAATTAGAGAAAAATGAAACGGAACCATTTCCCACGTTTTGGTAATATTTGCTTATCGCACGGGGTTCTGCTGTTACGCCAGATTATGCAACATCACTCTCTAGTCAACATGGGCAAGAAAAGTGGCCTAACCAGTGAAGAAAAGATCAAAGTGACCTCGTTATTGGCTTCTGGTGAGACAACACACGAAGTTTCCTAGGAATTACTGCGTGATCACCGAACAATTGAGGCTTATGCAATTTAAGGTTTGGTCAATCGGAAAATTCCGGATAGAGCCTCTACGAGGAAACTGACTGCTCGGGATATGCGACATTTAAAGGTTTCTGTCGCTAGAAAACAACTTTCTACAAGTAAGGCGATGTTTGAAGACGCTGGAGCCCCAATACTAAGCAGAGAGACAAGATGTGAGGTTCTGCAGAAGCTAGGGAAAGTGAAAAAGGCAATTAAACGACCACTTCTAACAAAAACTCATAAAGAAAATCGTGTTAAATGGGCTGAAGAGAACATGCTAATTGATTTCTCCAATGTCACATTTACTGACGAATGCAGAGCCACTCTTGATGGTCCAGATGGTTGGGCGTCTGGATGGGTCCTTCATGACTAACCTCAAAAGACACGGCTTAAGCGTCAACACGGTGGTGGAGGTGTAATTTTTTGGGCCGGGGATAGTAGGTGACACCCTTATTGGTCCATTTGAAGTGGCAGAAGGAGTTAAACTGAATGCAGAAAAGTACTGCCAGTTTCTTGAATCCAACTTGATTCCATGGCTTGATGCGCAGACTATCGCACGCAGATCCATATTGGTATTTCAGCACGATTACTCTCACACCGAGCACGGTACACTGCTAACTGGCTTGCGGACGGAGGATTTAAACCAAAAAGGATTATGATTTGGCTAGCGAATAGCCCCGATTTAACCCCATTGAAAACCTCAGGGCAATGATCTAACTTGTTGCATAATCTGAGGTAACAGTAAAAAACTCGTTAATAAGCAAATTGTATGATAAACTTAGTAAATGACTAAATATTTATTCCACAAGTGCTGTTTATGTTTGCAACATAGCCATACATTTAGTTAATATTGATATTTCTAAGTTAGACACTGCAATAAAGTAAAGAAATTGTATTTGCATAATCAAAGGTAACATAGTGTATAATGCCGTTGAAAAAAGGTGCGATTTCCAGTGTTTATTCTCATAGAAACTGAACTTGACCTGTGCAGTGCGCGTAGTACTCTCCCCGAGCCCTGAATCATATTGCATTGCGGAGTAACCTTATAAGTTCCAGTTCAGCTGAGACGTCTTGCAGCTGATCAAATCACTCATGTATTGTTTCCATTCTATACAAGGGCTGCAGAGTTCATCCTGTAGGTATGATGACCAGAGATCTCTGCCGTGCAGTAACGCGCGTGTCGCAGCCTTGACCGTGCCCGCCCAGCCAAGCGGTTAGAAGATCGTGTGGAGGTCCGGCCGCTTTTGGTTTTGCTGTATCTTATCGGTCGCTTGGGGCGCGCTGTGGCGTATGGTCGTGATTGATTTGGAATCTCAGTCTGATGGCCCTATTCAGTGAGCTACATGTTATTTGTTCACTAGCGTATATGATAAGTCAGTATTTATGATGCCAGATGCCCAGATCTCTCCATCCGTAGGGCATTCGCTGTAAAGCGTCAACAGTTGGATTTGGAACATGCCATAAAGTGACGTCCCCCTTGGGCGCTCTGGAAGGAGTTACAACGTGAGGGCTTTGTCTTCTGGAACTGCTATAACTAGTCATCTGTATGAGTATCGTCGTCATCCATTGGGGAGGTTACATCGTATGCGTGTGGTCAGTTTAGGACCTTCATAACATGCCGTCCACCCAAGGCTCCAGCTCCCCTGCTATGGCGCTGACCGTAATGATCTGACCTCGGATTTGATTTGGGTTTTCAGTTTGGAGTCGTGCGATGTATGCACCGTCGTAAACTTGGTCCACTGGAGGGTGTCTGGGTGTTCACTTCCTTACGCGGAGCTGCTCGATATTTGCGACTTGACCTCGATTCAAGGAAGTTATTTTCAGGATGAAATCCTTCGGGGTATTCCGGCATTTACCATGCCCACAAGAAATGTTAAACGTTCACTCTTCCTAGTGTCTTTCGTGAATTTGGCTTTGTTTGCGGAAGTGTTTCCGTGATAGGTTTGCACTTGTACCAGGCATACCTTGCTGATGCCTTTGTTCGGCCGCTTCTATCGGAGACACATAAGCTGCATTAGCGTTCAGTTCGTGAAATGTTATCGTGACAATACATAAAATTAGTCGGCATTCTTACTAGTTGCAACTTCTTGGTACATTGAAATGTAAGGCATTTTTGAGTGATTGTTTGAAATGTCGCCGGTTGAAACGGGTCGGTGGGAATGTGGAGTTGCTATTCGTTTCTCAAGTAAGCTCGAGCTGCAAGCGGATTTGCAGCAGGATGGATATGCGGCATTTTTCTTGGAAGCTTGCACATTACAAATTTTACAATCTCCAGTGTGACAACTGGAAGCGTCCTCCACACTCCAGTAATGACTAATGTAACCGTACGTCATACAGTCGCTCGCGTCGGCGCAGCGTGTGCCCCAAAAGCAAGAGTCGGATCGCGGCATCCAAGTCGGTGCTCCTCAGTCGCGTGCTGGCACTACATAAAGCCTGATAAGATCTGTCGTAAAGTTCTCTTCAGGTTCTCCTCTACGGTCATCTCACCGCAACATTATCGCCTCTTTTGTCTAATATTTTGTGATGAGCGTAGCTGTGAAATGCGAATTGTATGTATGTGTGGAGTGCGTGGGCATCATGAACTTCCTGCCATATGTGCAGCTCTGCTGCTAATTTTATTTTGTCTTGCGAGATGAAGGAGCGGTGTGGTGGTTGGCCTCCGCTTGTTGAAGTTATGACCAGCCCACAGTGTCTAGTTCAGATTTGCGGTGCAAGAGTTTCTAGTTGTAGTTGAATGCGTATTTTATCGATGCCGTCATATTGGGTTGGCCAAAAAGTTTGTTGGTTTTCTAGGTGGAAATTCAGTTTCCACGTTTGTTTTGGATATGTAGCGGATATCTGCGATTTATTTGGTCGTTAGACTACAGTCTCGTTAAACTACAGCTTTCAGCTGGCCGATGTCAATCTCTTTAGGCCGGCCAGAGCGAGGTGCGTCTCTTACTGAAAATTCCTTCATTGAAGTCGAGTGAGCCATTCCTGGCACACCCGTTCTTAAACAGCATTCACTCCATATCTTTCGGTCAGTTTCTGCTGCTTTCTTTCTTTGCCTGTAATAAAAAAACGATGCCGATAGTGCTCCGCCGACTTGTCACTTCAGGGGCTCAAATGCAAGCAAAAATAAATGTTCGAACCTTAACTCCTTAATTCGGGGCTCATTTCCCACAGATGTAAATGTAAACGCTGTGCCAAGTACAGTTTCCGAGGAAAAAGAACCCCGGCACTTTGGTTAGGAGACCCGAAAGTTGGTACTGAAAAAACTATTTGACTGACCCAATATATTTGGTTACTACGACAATCACTTCAGACTCTCTCGTAGTTTCGTGATCATATTTTACCACGCGTTTTGTCATCGAATGTTTGGTTGTGGCAAATATAAGCTGCGTTATCTACACATTTTCAAACTAGAGCACTCGGAAAGCGCATACCTCCGCCAAGCGAGGCAACGGTAGCAAAAAATTCAAATTGGCTCTGAAACCATAATTTTCTTTGTATAAACTCACAAATCTAATCATTTGTGTCTTTTGACAGTAATAACAGCTTGATCTGTTCATAACTTTTTCAGTTATTCTGCTAACAAACGTTATGACAAACATGAGTCAAACATACTAACGAACCAACCGATCTGCACCAAAATTTAATCATTTATGTCTTCAACATTACTAATAACTCCTATAAATTTCATAAAGATCCATTCATTATTTTTTGAGTTATTGTGCTAACTAGCTAAAAATTATAAACAGTGACTAACGAACAAACAAACAAACGGATCATTACGAAGATTTGGTCATTTACTCTTTGTTATATACCTAACAACTCATGATAATTTTATAAAAATCTATCCATAACTTTTTGAGTTATGGCATTGAGGCAAATGAGGCAGACAAACAAATAAACGGATGGACATATCTTCACCAAAAGTTAACCATCGTTTCCTCCTAACATACCTAACAATCCCTGTAAATTTCGTGCAAATCGGTTCAGAACTTTTTGAGTTATCTTGGTGACAGACAGACAAACACGACGAAAACGTAACCTCCTTGGCGGAGGTAACCAGCTATTAACTGCGACGGCATTAGGCCTACAACATCGTCTTTTTATAGTGATTCCGTATCAGCGCTGAAGCGTTTTGCATCAAAGAACTGAGGTGTAATAGCGATATTTATTGCTGTTTAAAATTATTCAAGTCATGTTTTGCGAGCAATGATTCTGAGAATTTTCTTTCGTATTTCGATTCTTGCGTTGTATTGATTTTAACGGTTTACTTTCCCGCTTGGAAATGGTTACGCTTTGTGTGCAGTAGCAAGTAGAAATATTTAATACATTCATGGACCACAAAATACCTTGCCTGTCCCCTCCTCGCATATGAAATTGATGGCAAATTGAAAAATGCTCCATAAAATTTGTTTCATTCAACGTACCGACTTGAAGCAAAAATATACTGTTCTTGGAGACACATGGAATGTATCTATTGGAAATAGAAACACCATGAACACTGGCCAACGTAAAATTGCAAAATCTATTTTTCCCAATAGTAGGTCATTTTGCTGCCCGAAGCTGCAACTAGCGTCGTCCACGGTTGGTATATAGCTACGAATTTGTGTTTCTTTCTGATTAACACATATCTTGCATAACCAAGAACCGTTTGCTTTTTGTCTGAGGTCGTTCTCTTGACTGGAAAAGATTTTATCGACGTTTAATCTATTTGCAATCAGCCTCATTTGCATATTTCAGTGGACAGTCAAGGTATCGTGTGGTCCATGTTATAATATTATATGACTACTTTGACGGCTTCTGCCTTTTTTAGGAAGAGGTGCCATCCTAATTCTATTTTTACCAAGTGAACTTCTGAAGCTCGAATGTAGCACTGCATTCTGAACACCAAAGAACCGGTTTTACAGAGCTGTGCACTGCATGGGCGTGTGGAGTCCGCTATTTGACCATGTGCAGACTTGCTTTGCGGCTCCTGACGGTCCCCTAGTTGCTCGCACGAGGGCTGTGAGCCGTAAGCTGTACAGCAGATCGAGGGTACCAACCGGGGATGTTTCCACCACGTAGGGGTGCGAGATCTTGGATTATACAATTAATTTAGATCAATTTGTTGCACAAATTTAGTATAATTTCTTTCATCGTCATCAGATTAGATATTGATATTACAGCGGCTGCGAGAAGATGCTTGCTCTACAGGGGTGCCGGACATAGAAAAGGTTGAGAACCACTGTAGAAGAGTGTGTAGCCGGTTCCAGGTGTTAACGGGTCCCAGACTTCGGCTCCCACAAAGTGTCCTAGGGCTCGCAACTCCATGACATATGTAATGAGCTAGAATGTCAACAAATGCAAACCACTGATCGTAATACGACTCCTGCGATTCCTAAACCAGCGGTTGACCGACTCTGTTTCCATCCCAAACCCTGCGACCGCCACTTTTGCGCCTTCTGACTGACTCTGTGAAGGCGTCAGTCAGATCTAGTAACCTCTCTTGTGGCACTCGGCCTGCCTGAGTGTGACTGACCGACGTCCGCGTCCGTGTCGCCACAGCATCGCCGACCTTGTGGCACTCGGTTGCCTCATTGTGACTGACCGACGTCCGCGTCCCTGTCGCCTCAGCATCGCCGATCTTGTGGCACTCGGCCTGCCTCAGTGTGACTGACCGACGTCCGCGTCCCTGTCGCCACAGCATCGCCGATCTTCTCCTCCATGCGCCTGACCGCTGCTTTGAAAGTCATTTGCACCGCCGTACCGCAGTTGCTCCCCGCCTCCGAGTGACTGACCGCTTTGTCATTTTCCCCTCAATGGACACTGCCTTTATTACAGATCATTTCCCGTTGAGGCTTTGAGATACCGGAGTCCTCTGTTGTGGTCCCACCGTGAGCTCGGATTCTGCGTGATGTTTACTGGTAATCTGTGTAATATGCTTGACTTTGTGTGTGGTGGACTAAAGAATTTCTGTGCATATCTAATACACTTTGAACATCGGGGTAACCTTACACTTTCTTTATTTGTTCCCTCTAAATGCCGTTTCTAGATGGTTCTGTAAAATGCCAATGGAAGAAAGTGTTCCGTGCTTTCCTATAATTGTCATGAATGTGGGCTTAGACTTGACAGAACGGTTTTAACAAAAAAAATATAAATAAATAAAATAAGTTAACCCTTTGAGCTTCTAATACGAGAGTATCCGTGCAGCAGTTGCCTTCCGTTTGCAGGTTATGCCCCTCACATTGTAAACATTTCGCAAAATATATGCATACATAAAATATTTCTTTAAGGGGATAGCCAAAGTAATGCCTAATTATGACCGTAAATTGAGCTGCAACGTCCGTCATTACTGTGCATGAAGACATGTTATCGCTGAGGTATCACACCTAATTTTCGAAGGGTTTGACGTTCATATAGCGTGTACCCTTGTCTACCCGAACGCGCACATTCATGTCGGCAATATTTTTTACATTGTGCGCAAAGGCAGCGGTGTGTGCTGACCTTATTTTTTTCGAGTTCGCCGCCGCTTCTGCCGCCCACGCTCCGGAACTTTGGGCGCCATCTGGTCTCATTTCGGCCCAGCTGTTTCTTTTTTATTGTTAATAATTTTCTATTTTTTAATTATGTAGATCGCATTTGTAGTTTCTGTGTGCTCATACAATTCGTCGACACGTGCTGTTACCGAATTACTCAACTTGGAAAAATGTTTATTGAAGCGTAAGGTCGGTTTCTGCGCTGTAAAAATCATGTGTTATTTTCTTTTTTAATTTTTCTATATTTTGTTGTGTCCTGCCGCCATAGGCTGACAATCTCACTTCGATCGTATTTTATTCATTCATTTTAATGATACGGTATTCAATCATTAAACACATAGACCCCACCATACATTGACTGGACACTGGCCCCTAAGGCAAATTTCTGTCCCGCAATTGGGCCTGACTGCACGGTTCCGCAGACGCATTTTTATGTGTTTTTCCATTACTTTTTCACACTTTGTTTAGGCTGTATGACTTAATTCTCTTACAGTATATTCAGTAATGATTGGTAAACCTGTACATACTTTTGAACCTTCTATACGCAAAAAATTCATAAAAATATTAAAGCTTGAAGTGTAATTACGTAAAGCAACTGTTTATGACAGCCTTTGATATTTGGAGTAGCGTAAAATTATTTCCCAATATTTAGTCAAATAAAGTTTCGTGTTGTAGAACAGAACCTTCTAAAATTCGTGGCATGCTCGATTTGTAATGAAATGCCAAGTAAACATCTATCGGAGTTGTTAACTATAATTATTTGGTAGGTATACGCACTAAGCGACATAATTCTTGCCGACGGTAGAATTGGAAGTCGTGCATCTGCTAGCAGCATTCACTTGACTGCTGCAGACTGCAGTCAGTTATTCGATTACACTCGACTGCTTCAGTTATTTTTATAAAATTTGCATCATGAGTTGTTAGGTACCTACCAATATATCACGAAGAGTAAATAATCAAATTTTTGTGATCATCTATTTGTTTATCACCCGCGAACAAAGCTAAGAGTGGTGTTAATGTTTTGTTGAAGATTTAAGTATATATATTTGTATATATAGATGTATATTTGTATAGATAATATATATTTGTAAATTTATCTTTTACCCAAAAAGTAGTAGAAGGAGTTGAGCGACGTTAATATTTTTTTGCAGGGGGTCTGGTTTGTTTACTTAGATGTGATCAATGCCAAAAAACTATAATTAGATGGCCATAAAAAATGTCTGTGATGAATTTTGTTGTTTCTCCAACAAATAAGAGGCACAATATTGCACAATATTTTTTCATAATCTACACATGCTTTATCATAGCAAATGTCGTTAACAACTTTTCTGTAATCTACTATGCAGTGAAATATTTTTTATAGGTAGTACTCTATCTCAATTTATTTTTGTTACTCAATTGTTAAGCAACGCTGTACCGTGTACGAGACCAGCAAGTCGATTAACAGCAATGTCACTTAATAAATAAATTACTTGGTTATTCATATCCTACATTCATTATTAGCGAGCATTCACTTGTCAAATCAGTTGTAATTGGCCCACATAACTGTTGGCTGATGTATGTTATTAGCTGTATGACCTGCCTGAGGTAGTCTGCAACTGCTACATTACTTCGATGTGGTTCTCGGTATCAGATTGTGATGCAATACTTGACACTAACAGTTCTGACGAAGTGGCTTGCAAGTATTCAACACTCGGCTTATATTTACAGTAGCTATTCATTTTATATATTCAAGTGATCTGCATATTTCCATGTGCCACAAACGGATCAGTTTTCTGTAAGCTCCACACTGCAACAAGTACTGATGTCCTTCGAGCAATGGATGGGTTTGTACTGTGCTCTGTGAAACAATAGATATCTCAGCGCCAACGGTAATGTAGCTCAACATGTTGAAATCACAGCAACTTTTGCTGCCGTCGTACCGAACGATAATACAAGATATATTGTCGAAAGTTCAATTTTTTACGATCACGGAATTCGTCTTAATGCGCGATTGGACTAGGAAGTTAATGTAGAGGGACAAACGTGGAGTGGGTCACCATCAAGCAGTTCAGAGCCTGTCTTGTTCTCCCGAGCAGCAGTGGCCCAGTTGTGAGGTAAATTATTGTTCTGTTAACGTCGGAATAGCTTTGTGTTAAAATGGCCGAAAACTCGGGTAAGAGTTAATCTCGTATCTAGAGATTTCGTAGGTGAGTCAGCCAAGTTTTCTGTTTCGCAGCTAATTTTTTTCTTTTAGCGACATATAACTCGTGTTTTTTTTTTATCTTTGTTTGTGCCAGTTTTCAAGCTTCACTGGCGGATACGCCAATTTTCGATTTCGCCAGTAAATCAAATCTCCAGTGTATGTAAATTTTTATGTTCCACCGGCGGGGACTCCCATTCTTTTTTTCTTTCTTTTTTTTTTTTTTGCACGCATTATTAAGTCATACTTTCGGTTTTGCAGGCGATTTTTTTAACGTATCATCAAAGTAAAAATTTTCGGTTTCTCAGACGTTTTGCTACATCTATCAACGGGTACCTACGTCTACTTTTGGGTTATGCCCACTGATATCCAAGTTTCAGTAGCTACTAGTCCACGTCTTCGGTTTTGTACAGGAAAAGACGAGGCGCAGCACGACGCCGTGCGGTTGCGGAGCCCCAATGTGTGACCTCTTAGAGGGCGAGTACAGAAATGCAAAGGTTAGGGAAGCGCGCAGTTAGCTATGGCAGTGCACCGTACAATTGGCACCCTACAGGTACACCGCGGCACTCTCATTACGCTTTGCACTTCCGATCGTTGTTGCCTTGAGAAAATTAGTGCTTCATGTGCCCCTGGCTGTTGTTCTAAGCCGATTACGCACCTGTCGAGCTGCCGGCATCGGGCGTGCCGTGTGAATGCCTGGCAGTGTGACCTCAATCGCGTATTTCTTTGGAGTCCCGACACGCTTTCGGTGTCGGCGTTAAGTGCAATATTTCTCTCTTCTATACGACATCTTTTAAGCTTTCCATGGGGCTCACTTGCAGATCTTATTAGTGACTATTGCTATTTGTGTGAGATTTTTTTAGTGGAAATGAAATATTTCACGGCATTGCTTGCTGTATTGGTTAGGAGTTCAACATAATTGTTGAAACAATTTTTTCGTAGAACGTCTTAGTTATGCTGATAGGTTTTCTTACTCGGGCAAATAGAACAATACATGGCATGCCTGTTGTTCATTGTACATGATAGTTATTTAAATTTCTGTATACAGAGTGTTCTGGTTTTCGGCAACAGTGCCGCAACTCTTACATTTGATACAAATGTGGCACATTAGTATCCAGCAATATGGGTGTTAAAATGCAATTCAACACCAATATCATGTACAGCATGACGTTCGGGACATACACATCGGCATCCCATCGGAGAGCCTGAATAGGTCCTATAGGATTAAGTTCGTCGGATGCGTCTATCCTATGTTGGGGAGAGTCGCGCCCCCCTTCAAACGACTGGTTACTTTGCCTACGCTCGACCTTCGGGTTGTCGTCCATTCATGCCCACTTCGCTGGCTTTCTTTTTCATCCGCTTTCTGATGTTTTCATTCTGTTATTCCTCGATTTTTCTGATTTGCTATTGTCGTGCACGTTAACCCTGCATGGAAATACCCTTGCACGTAAGTTTCTCGTTTCTATCGACGTACGATATGTACAATTTCATCTCTTGAAGTACCTGTGCTGTGTCTGTAAGGAAGTTTAGACCAACGTAGATAAGTAAGCTCTATAATAAAGACTAATATATTTTTTACCTGTTTATCTGTGACGTTTGAGAAAGCAGGCGAAAGGTAGGCCAGGATGGAGACTGTGGTTATCCTGTCACGATGTAGTGAAAACCGGTAGGTACGCGAAAACTAGCTCAGGTAGCAGATGATAAATGTATGGCAACGTCATACTTGCTTTGCCAACGTTGAATCCCAAGCATCCAAGCAATGAAAATATCTACAGCTTCTCTAAGCGCTCTTATGCATCCTGATTTTTACTTTTTTTCACATTCAAACTTCAACTGCTCTGAGTTCACACGCAATTTGAGTAGATTGACGAAGCACAGGGTAAGATATACTTTGGAGAAGATTGGAACTACGAAGACGGGCGAAGAAAGCGTTTTCGGCGCAGCAGTTATTTTTTCCAATTTGATTTCTTTCTTTGAGGAAACAGCTCTTCACTCGAGCAAAAAATTTCGACTTACATCACATCATAGCGAATCGAGGATACGGAGCTGAGGTTTATGTTGTGAGTGATGCTTGACTGCCTGCTCAAATAGAATCTGTTTTACTGCAAGTCACGGAAGAAAAGGAAAGGTTCCGTTGCATTACAGAACTTAAATTGGCAATTGTAGTGTACCCCTCGTCAGTCAGTAAAGTAGTAACGAAATTGTGATCCGAGAAGAAAAATCACAAATTTTTCGCAGTCATAATTGACGGCGAAGCACACTAGTAACAATAGCAAAGACTTACGGCGATCTGCTGTGCCAGCAAGTTGAATGGCATTACCGGAAACATATTTCAGGTCAAGGAAACCAGTTCAGTCTGCTATTTCTATTTCGAAATATTACGCTTAGTCCTAGGAACTTGAAACCTCTCTATTTTCTGCTCATGCAATAGTCTTTCCACAGATATTTTTGCTATCTTCTGTGCTTGGAGAAAAGGGCATTTGTGCATCCCGATATTTGTTTTTCAGTTTTATTTGGTAATATGTTTTTTGTCTTCAAGTTCAAGCATTGCAAGCTGTGTTATCTGCTTCGAGCCAGCCATAAAATTATAGTGTTTTATTGCTTATAGATAAAACGTTTTCTGTGCAGTAACTTGAATATAATTTGTGTCCAGCGCTACAAAGTACTTACGACAAACTGATTATAGTTAAAGTTTATGGGTTCCACTGACTACAGAGCATGCGCCGTGTGTTGCTTTGCCACGTAATATGTGCATCAGATATCTCATCAGATAAAGCCCTTTGGCTGCTCTAACTAGAACATGTTCTACGGCTCCACTACAACATGCGCCGTATGCGTGCTATCGTTTGGGAGGAGACGCGCGCACCGGTGTCGGCTGTGCCTGCGCCAGGAGGCGTGCGCCCGTACCTGACCTCATATCCTGTTACCTGCGCTGGTGTTCCTGTTCACGGAACCTCCTTACCACCCGTAAATCCTTGCGGATATTCCTCTCTTGCAGTGGTACTGAGAAGTTCTTGGCTGTAGGGTTGCTGTGATCGAGTATTTACGGCTATATTAACTGCACTGCATAGGTGAGAGAACGAGACGGACTTTTAATTGTAATACAGGACCTTTTAAGTGGCTTGACTATCCCCATTAATGTTCGATACGATCATGTTGTAAAGTTCTTGGCTGAAGACTACCATGGAAAGAGAATAGAGTCGTTATATTTGCTGTACAGGTAGGATAATGATTACGTAGAAAGTGTAAGATGAAAGCATGTGTGTTATGCAAAGAAACATCCTTGCTCTTCATACTGAATTGTTCCTGTCTTTATGACTACCGTGACTAGAGAGTTCAATTTTTAGCTTTGTTATAGAGATAGGATAATGATTACATGAAAAACTTGAAGTGGAAATATTGTTATGCAATGAAACCTCCCTCGAGACCGTATTTGTAAATATATAAGGTAAATGTTCAAATAAGTGATACTGAAATATTCCTAGTTTTAAGAGTAGGTTCCATGAACGAATAAAACAGCTACCGTGATTGCAGGGACAGCTCTACTCTAGACAAGATGAGAGAAAATCTTGTAATATTACATAAAGGTTACCTCCTAACACCATACATCTCATTAGAGATTCTACGCTGCGCAAGAGGAAAATTCTAGGTGGAATTAATTTCATGCAGCGTAGACCTAACCTGTCTGCGTTGGAATATGTTATGAAAGATTCTACAAATTGACTGCTTGATACAGATAGTCTCGATTTTTTTTTTTGCTGGCACTGGGATCCCCGCAGTATAAAATGGGCCGTGGGCCATAGGGTTAGGCTAGTTCGGTTCGTCCATTCTACGTTGTAGGGAGGTTAACTTAGGCATTAGGCTCCACGTGTCTATCGACACAGAATGTCCCCTCTTTCTTCCTCTATGAGGTCGCCTTTGGTTTGGAAACGGAGGCTTCAACTACTTAATAGAATAGTGCGCTCTGAGAGCGTAACCCTCCGCCAGGCAATGCAGTGTTAACGAAACATTGAAATTGGTCCTGCAACTAGGATTGATTTCCTCTTCATCATCACCAAAATTTGGTCAATTGTGCCTCTCGACAGTTATAACGCATTCTTTAATTTTCTCGAAGATCCGTACGTAACTTTTTGGATGTTCTGACAAACATTTTGATAAATATCAGTCAAACACAAACGGACGAACCGATTATCACCAAAATTTGGTGATTTGTATCTTTTAACATTTCTAACACTACAAGTTTCATGAAGATCCGCTCATAACTTTTCGTGTTATGTTACTGGAAAACATAATAGCAGACAAACAAATGGACAAACAGATCAACACAAAAATTTGGTCATTTACTCCTAGTAACAACTCCATTTCCAAAAATTTCATAAAGATCCATCTATAACGTTCTGAGTTATGTTACCAAAAATAAAAAAAGATGAAGAAAGAAGCGGTCGAACGTATCTTCACCAAAAAGTATAATCATTTGTTCCAGCTCACATACTTTATAATTCCTGTAAATTTTGTAAAGATCTGTCCATGACGTTTTGAGTGATCTTGATAACAAAGAGACAAACTCGCCAAAAATATAACCTCCTTAGCGGAGGTAATAACAATAATAATACTCGTACTGCGAAAGAAAAAAATGTTACTGCTTTACTGGAAGAGGTAGAGCTACTAAGGAAATAACAAAGTAACGTGGTCTTACACCACATTTATAGACGGAACCTTTTAAATGGGTGGTATCAAGACGTTCGCAAATTTAGGAAAGTAAGAAAATGTGAACAGTAGATGTATAAAAATAATTAATATATAGGACTTTATATACGGTATATTTGAATTAAAATTTTTTGAATTATCAAGATTTACGCTGGAATTTGCGATGACGAAGATTCAGATGCAAAGAAGGCGCAGCTGCTGCGATTCAGGACCACAGAGTTGGCTGAAATTTCTAACTTTTCTGCACGATCAGCTAGTTAGAATTCTTCAGCGCATTATTGCTTATTTAAACCTATATCATTTTTAATGTTATTATAGTAGGCGCGAGTGAAATCAGTTGTTTGTTTTGGCATTTCCGCTGAAGTAAAGATGTCATTATTCACCGTAAAATTACTTTTAGCAAATGTTGCTAACATTTTATATAAAATGTTAATACAGTAGTAGTGAACTGTCTTTCTAGCGCGCATATCTGCCTTGTTAGCCGTCAAACAGTTGATGAAAATTTTTATAATGCTCCTTTAAAAGTACCCTTTAGGTTTAGTCGTGTTGTGTGAGTTGTTAAATTAAGCTCGAAAAAAGAAAAATAGCTGAAAACATATTATCTTCCTCTTGGTAACATTTTTTTACGTCTCTCTCAGCTTTAAGGTAGGTACGTAGCTTCAACTGTTCGTAATGCGTCAACAGCTGTATACCAGCCAACTACTTATTCTAACACACCATTAAGCACATCCACGATATAATAGGTAATGATCGATTTGTATTTCTCTGTTCATTTGTCCATTTTCTATCGTGCTTTAAGAAAAGATGGACGAAAATTAGACCAGGTCGTAGACTGGAGCCCTCCTGTCAATTTCGTTGAAAAGTGATCGGTGTAAAATAGACCAGGTTGCAGATGTTGGTGAACTTATATGGTAATATTATATTTAGTTACATTTCTTGCTTTGCCAATGATGAAGTCCCATCAATGAAGAAGTATACAGCATCTCTTAGCACTCTCATGCATCGCGACTTGTACTCTCTTCTGAGTCTCCTCCACCCAAACTTCTGCTGTTCTGATTTCACGCTCAAGCTCAGATTGAGTACATGATCAACAGAGTAAGTGGTAAGATTTTATTCTGCGGTGAGCAGCCGGGCAGAGAACCCGAAGATTTCTTGGCAGCTATTATTTTTTTCCAATTTGGTTTCTTCCTTCAAGAAAACCTCATTTCGCTTGCGCAAAAAACCTTCGATTCATATGATACCATCGAGAATCTTGGATACCGAGCTCAATTTATAGAAGTGATGCTCAGCTGATTACTAAAACAGGCTTGTTTTCAGCATATCACAAAAGGGAAGGTGTACGTTGTTCGGGAGAATTTAGATTTAGAGTGCTTATCTTTCAAGTTTCTCCAAGTCGGCAGTTGTATAGTGCTAAATCGTAACAAAATCATGATCAGTGGAGGGGTATCATCACAAAATCTTCTTCAATCTTCTTCATTTTTGACAGCTGGGTTGTCTAGTAATTATAATAATATTTCCGTATGAAACCATTTCAAATTGTCCTGGCCCCTTTTTGAGTAATGCAACGATTAGGTATGGTCCATTGGTAGCGTTAACGGAGAATGTCAAATTTCAGCACTGGCATACAGATTCATTGAAGCCATACCCACAGCAACATCATCAATGTAGGCACGTCTACGGTTACTTTTACCACTTACGTCATGCCTGGTATTATGGCTGCCATATCCCCTTGGGCCACGTTTCAACTCCAGTGTAGGGAGAGTTTGTGTCAAGGATACCGCCCGATCAGCAGCGAGTGCAGCTGTTCAATGTCCGGCCGTGTTTATGTTGCTAGCTGCTGTGACCCAGTTCTAACCTCAGCTTATCATTTTTCATTCACTGAACAGCCTGCTTCCGGAGACTATTGCTAGCAAAACACTGGCGTGAGTTAAGTATTTGTCAATTCTTAGTTTTATTTTCGAGTTGATTTGTTAGCGTTTCGTGTCTGTCATGTTATTAGGTCCGTGCCGCAACATTCATCGCAAAAAAAAAGCTGTGACCGAATTTTCCAAACTGCGTGTGAATCAAAACTGTTTAAATTTCAATATATACTGTTTAGATTTACAAATGTTTTTTATTACAAGCGAATCACGTCGTAGTTTCTGGGGTGCCCTCGTGATTGTTGTGCCTACACCTATTTCATCACGGTTCGAGACGAGTCAGTGCCATTCATACAACGTATAGAGAATGATTTAATAACCGTAAAACGGTTTACCGTTGAGTAATTAACAACGGTAGCAGATAAGCTTTTTTCTATTTATTTGCTATAACCATATCCAGAGTCGCTGGGATTTGCTCCGCTCAGCACCATTCCTAGCACAAAACATATTACGGAACGTTCCTGCCACGTCATTGATTGTGTAGAGTACTTAGAGAGTCAAATGTGCAGTGCCGAATCACCGCTTGTTGTAAGGAGCTGTTGCTGGAGTGGATCATCACGAGTGTGGTGTTATCCCTTGCCGCTTGTTATATCGCAGTTCTTACAATGCCATTTTTTCCATCATTTCAGATCTATGACTATTAAACCTTGACGGGACCGGGCGAATGGCTATATATATGGTTATTTCCATAGTGCTATTCCTGTAAAAAATGTTTTTCACCCGCTCGGTAAAAGTTAACCTTCAAGATCACTTTTGTGTAACGTAATCGAACGGTCCTTCATTTTAGTTAGTGGAGGATAAAATATTGAATAGTGGGAGCCGAGTCGGGGTTTGAACTGAAGACTCTTGAGATTTTCAGTGCAGGCAGCAGTTGTTCTTGCAGCTCATGTGTGTGTGTCCTTCCCACAAGGACGCCTGCAGTTCACGACAGCCTCTTGAGGCTCTTAGCTCCTTCCGCTGCACTGCACAGTCGCTGCGCATCTCTGCGGCGGAGCTGTACGGAAATTCTTGGACATTACCACTGACTGACTTAGGCAGCGTACCTGCAGTGTTAGACTGTATTATCATAAAATAATAAGTTTTTGTTGCTAGTCAATTATACCGATAATACTAAACACTCTAACTCATCTAACAATGATAATGCAACAAATACTGAATAATACTATTATTGAGCACAAAAAAATGTGTGATAATGATTTGTTGACCGAAAGTTGATCGTACGCTCATAAAAGTGCATTTTGTCGTTGTTTAGCTTACGATGACGTTTGGTGCTTTGCTTGCTACTTTTTTCTTTTTATGTAGTTTATAATCACGTAAGTAAAATGACGATTACTCATAATTGCCAACCTGTTAACCGTAATGCATTCCGCACCAAACACGGTGCTGAATCAGTTCAGTTTGTTGTTCAATAAGCAAACTATTTTCATGGGTTTAACCGCAAATTTATTATATAAAGCTCTTAGCAAGGTCAAGAATTAAAATGGCATATTCACAACTTAACTGGACGTGCTGCATCTGTACCTCTGTAATGTTTGTTTCTCATTCACGAGATAATACTTCGGTAAATATAATATTCTGGAGATATTTTTCATGATGTCCTTACAGAGCTTGGGAAAGTGACCCGTCTGCAGCTGCCTTTGAAGACAAGCCGTTATTGCAGTAATTTATGCTGCCAAGCCCAGCGCGAGTGTGTGAAGAAGTTGCTTGTCTCATGCCATATAATGGCCATAAAACCTTAGGACACCACCGACCGACCCCTCCACATGTGAGCTTGCGTGGGCAGCAGCAGCAGGCACAGCAGGCTTGGTATTGGGAGCCTCGTCAGCTGTTCACCATTTATGACATTATTAAAGGGAAAAATATGTTTAGAACTCAATCCCCATCATTGCAATAGCTTTGCATGTGGCTACACATAAAAACTACATCTTTAGACCTGCACTGAGGCGTAACAAGCCATGTTGATCTAGCATAACATATATCCCGAGCGAGAACTGTTTTGAGTCTACACGTTATTGGGACCAGTAATGGCCTGTTGAGTATTGTCGTGCCGTGCATAATTAAGGTCAGTTATTGTATGCGTTATCGCATAATATTTGCTGTATGCTATCCTATGTACATGTTTGTCACGCATATACCAAGGTATATATGCCCTGGCGCCACTTGCGCTCAGCGTATACTGTATATCACTCGGATCACTTCTCCATAAATTCTCATTGGTTTCCTCTGCCCGACAGTGAGGCCTTTAATTCAGGACATCATTCATTTCCTGTCCATTCAGTGCTTTCAATTTCTTCGCCCGTTTCTTAAATTTATAATTTCTCTCGTTAGGCTTCATTCCCGAGTTCGCTTCATTTCCAGAATGCGTAACAGACTATAAAAAGAAACAAATTATCTCCGTTGTTGTAGAGGTTTTCTGCGCAGTTTCCTTATGCACTGGGGGCTAAGCAGTTAACAAACTGCACGGCACTTACGCCCTTGACGTAAGTTAGACTTTAGAAGAGCGCCTTTTATTTGAGATCATTCATCAGGTGGGGGCTGAATGCTGCAGGAAACGGAGCTCCCGTCTGCAACAACACTCGACTCCTGAGCTCTTTTGATCTAGACACGGAGAATTAATCTCCTTCCTTCTCTGCAGTTAGATTAGCTCCCGAGCAGAGTATTGTGTCCTACAGTCGCAGTCGCCGTCCAAATTGCTTGCATTAAGTGTGTACTCTCTTGAGAGCGACTGGTCAGTTTAGCGTTTTTGGCTGTTCTGCGCGACAATTTACTTGAGCTGTGATACATAGACGTTGAAAGTACTCAAGCTAATGTACACTAAAGTGTTTTACTAAAAATATGTGAGAAAATTAGCCTATCCTTTAATCTATCTACGCGTGAAGGACCTGCATACGTTTCCACTTCACTGCAAACGCACGTCTTCCGCAGTCGGTGCCTGGTTTTATATTCCAGAAAGCCAGGGAACTTCTTCACATGTCTAAAAAATCGCTAATCGCTCTGGCAACACTTCATAATCTACAGTATGTACATATTATTTCCTTGGACTTCGCTCTCTGAAGAGTGTAGAAATCGATAATAAAACCTTATAGCAGCGGCAGTGTACAGTGCACATATCACTAGATATAAATGCATTTCTTTAAGGTTTGTGTTCAACAGCCGTGACGGAGGTCATCACTGTAACATCCTTCCTGCCTGCGACACTGCATGCGATGTTGTGTTTACAGGCACCGAATCTTGTGTGACACGTTCCCTATTGCGTATTTTGCAAGTTTGATTGTTGGAAACCTCGTGATTGTTGCTTTTACCGCACCGAGATCATTGCCATCGTACTACACAGGGTCGAGCTAAGAGGTCGATGCATAAGGAAACAATAGGAAAGAACATGCGTCACATAGTGTCCACGAAGAAGAGAATGATCAGCAAAGAAGAAAATTTCGGATATGCAGTTGTGGTAAAAGTTATTCGTGTATGTGATAAGTGCGTTTATTTACATAAAAAGAAAACTTTCTGGCCGTCATCACGTCTGACTTTCGCTATGATCTCGCGTTTGATATAATGTTATGGACGTTTTGTGGGGCGATCTGCTTCAAAGATGCGAAACGGGCTGCGAGTGCCTTGGACTTTCCCTGCCGCGTAACAAACTCCAGATTGAATGTGCAATTTCCCAACGAGCGGCTCTTGCTTGTGGTCTGCTCTGCACGTGACGGACGAGGCTTTGGTCGCTGCTCTGCGCCGCTGACGAATTTAGGACGGCACTACACATAGCAATGCTTCGGCGGCTCACGTGAAAAAGCTTTGGCCGCTTTTTTGTGTAGTTAAAGGCAGGACCAGACTGCACCTAGTAGAACTTCAGCCACTTCTCTGCGGCTGACGTGAAAAAGCATTGGCCGCTGCTTTCTATAGCTGATGTCAGGACTGGACTTAATTCACTAAGACTTTGACGTCGTCTCTGCTAATAATGCGCACCTGACGAGGCATTCTACTCTGTTCTGTAGTTGATGTCTTACTGAAGTGTGCAAGACGCAGCTCCGTCCGCTCATTTAGTTTGTAAGTATTTAGAATGCACTGCACAGTGCTTGTGATTAGTATTGAGCTCCTCCCTCTACTGGAAACACAAGAGAAAAAACTCTATCGCCGATGGGAAGCCACGTATGCCACTTCTAAATAGCGGCAAGTTTCTTAACATTTCCGTCAAAACGATCGGATTGTGTCATGGCCGCGTGCTTGCTTGCGAGTTGTAAAAATCTGATCGATTGAAATTTACGTGCAAAGTTATTCGTGATTTCCTCAAGTTTCGTGTCTAAATTTGTGTAAAGGTCGTCTGCTAGTTGTTACGTGTATCTCATCCTGTGTGCTATTGCTATTGGCAGTTGGCTGTACTCTACCATGGTACATTTCAGGAAGTCACGGCATCATCTCTACTTAGGCATTACCTATTTCTACTAACCCATTTCAATGTTAAATGCAAGCATTTCCAACTCAATTTTACGGTATTGCCTGCTTAAACACTGTAACTAATACCGGCAGCTAATTTTGCGTGCTTTTATTCTTGTTTTGAAAAAAGGGCCAATGCACGAATTGCGCCGCCGCGTCTTTTGTTTTGGGAAAAGCTGAAGGTCGCTTTTCGTCTTCCCGCTGCGTGGCTTCTGTGGCCCATGCTATAAACCGGGTCCTGTGGAGAGTGCCGGATTGAGTGCCAGAAGCCAAACCTTCAGTTCTCGACACCGACCCGTCCTGTATTACAATACAGTGGAATTAATTCAGTGATCACAGGTCTGTATTAAAGCAAGTGTCGATGATATGCATCGGGATTACGAATGTAGGCAGATACGGTCAGCTGTTTGCTCCGGCCTGTTGATTACTATCTTACCACGGGCACGCACACGCAGGGCAGTCTAGCTTTTGGAACTAAAACGGTATAACTCAGCGCAAGGTTGTGTTGTGATGTGAGGGCCAACAGTGAGTTCAGATGCCGCATTGAACGAGAAAATTTTATTTTTCGTTCCGAAAATCTACGTGTTTTATTTAGAACATTATGGCATCATCAGCTACTAGCATGTGCTACTTGACTTTTCGTTCCGTATTTCTGGTGCCTAGATTGTTTCAAGCTTTCTGGACTACAGAATGACTCGTATTTTATTTTACCGTGTAGCTACACCTTTACACGCGAGGCCTCGGTCACTTCTATGGCTCTTCAGATGACACACTGAAACGCCAAGCCTGGCTGCTTGCAGGTCAAATGTCAAAGTGTCCCAGTGTCCCTACTACTTGCCTCCCATGGCGAAGACTCTAGCTTAACCCCTGACCCTGTCAAATTTGTCCCGTGTTGGGGCCACTCACGACTGCAGCGACGCTGCTGGATGAGGCAAAGAAGTGATGTTTTGGCTCAAGTCCCGCCTGCAAATAGTCCCTGCATCGACATCGAGCCTGTGGTCGGTCTGACTGCAAATCTACCAACTGTCAGCAGATTTCTCTCGAGAATGTTCGAGTTGCTCGAGATATGAAGGATCTCCATTTGACTTTCAGTTGCTAGCCGCTTGCTCCGTACTTTTTTCTAGACATTTTTAGTAGGTAGAAAAGTGTTGTATTGCGGAACGGCATTTTCGCCAAGGTGTGTCCGTCACTCCCATCACGCCTCCGCCCCTGTGTAGAAAGATTTAAGAATCAGCCTCAAGAGGCTCTCACCTCCAGCTTTCTTCTAAATTAAATTTTGCTTATTGGCTATATGTATATCGGCTCAGCGTAAATTTCTTGTCGACGACTCGCTTTCTTTTGAGGTGAACTTTTAAGTCCTAAAATGTTTTAAGACGAGTTGGCCCGATTTGTGATATTGGTGAATAAAGCGTCATGGATTTCCCCTCTACTACTAGTATTTACGACCGATTCTTATGGAACAACTGAGCTGTGTGACCATAGTGTGCAAGGAAGCAAACGAAGACCATTTGTGTGCCACGATGGTCTCGGCTTTACACCGTCGGCAATCTCTTCACAGACCACCGACCGTCCGGACTGACTGCGAGTGTTTGCCGACGCACTCGGGACCGCGCTGCTGTACAGTTATGAGTCCGACTTGCGGCGGCCGTGTGGTCGTCGCAGGCACCGGACATCGTGGTACCTCGCGGTCACTGCTTGGTTGCGATCGTGGGGGGCTGGGGGCTTCCAAAATATTATTAGGTCACATTTCTGGATCAGCGAAGCCCTGCCTATTGTTATTAGGTCACTTGTGCTGTAGCTTCATTTGTAATGTTCGTGCCGTGGTCACTAGCTCTTAGTTACGGCTTCTTCTTTTTCCTATTTTTAGGTTACTTGTGTAATTTATTGATTTGTGACGCTCATGCCGTGGTGTTGTTACGTTTGGATACTTTTCTCATTGTTTTAGGTTACTTGTTTTGAACTTAAGTTGGCGTGGTGTATAGAAGTACTATGCTAATCTCTTTGGTTTGCAGTAAATAGCTTTGCTACCAACTTTCATGATAGCTAGTAATCATTTTTGCCACAAGATGTAGAAATGTGTCATTTCTGTAGAGAAAGAATAAGTGCGTGTTGGTATTCACATTTTCGCTTTAATATCTATTGCAACAAAAAAAACCTTTTAAGGTAATCTATTTACTATCCATTGTCAAGAGTCTTATTGACTTACCACCATTGCAAATGAACTACATCTGTTTTCAAGCACTGACTGTCCATGTAAAGTATAGTACGCTGAATCATTTTCTGCAATTGCCAAATTTTCTGTCATCATGTACTAATGTTGTGCTTCTTCTTGCGCAGGTGCGTATGTTGGCGAGGTCCCTGCGGTGATGCCCCTTGGGCCTCCTCGGCAGCTCCCTCCTGAGGTACTCGACTCTTCCCCTCCCTCTGATGTCCTCACTTGGATACTGCAGCAGAACTCCTTGCGTTAGCTACCACTAGAGGGACAGTCTTGCATAATCTAGCTTTTTAGGCCCATAAGGTCAATTGAACATTCCCGTAAGTTCAACTTTTTATACACTGAAGATTTACATTCATGGAAGGTCTGGAAAATATCACTATTAAATCCAGCTTTTCTGCCACACTGAATTGCTAGATCTGCAGCTCTTCGTATGACGAGTGGCCCAATTTTTCTAAATCTGTAACACTTGCGTAAGGCTATTGGGACAATTTCGGTTTATCTGATTTTTCGTACTCGTAAGATCAGTCAGATATTTTTCGAGAATGTTGCTTTTCGAGCACAGGACCTATGGGACTATCGCGGTAAATCCAGCTTTCCTAAAACATAGGACTAGTGAGACTGAGACAGTCTATGCCAATAGAAATTTCCTTAGCGTGCTTAAAAATTAAAAAAAAAATTATTCAAGGTTATTACTTTCATTCATGAGCTAATACCCTCCATAAGATCCATCCTATATGTACAGAACGCTTAAGCCACCAGATATTTGCCAGTTAATGAGATGCTTTTAAAATATAACACATTGGTTATATTTAAACTCGTCCATTGTCAAGATAATTCTTGTCGTTGTGTTTACCGCAGCCACAATGGATGATTTAATTAAGCCTCTTAGTTTCCCCATAGTAGTGTTGATTGCATCTAGCCGTCTTTGTCCTAAGTTTCACAAATTTTGAATAATTTGCCCACTACTTCTTCACTGTATGAATGGGGTCCCCTTCCATCAGCATTACTTACTTCTCTCTTGTCTCTACTCGGAATTAATGGGTTCCTTATACTGATGCTCCATGTAACTTTGTGCTGTGTATAGGTTCGGTTTTGTACATAGCTACTTCATAAATGCTGCCACAGATTTGCTATGTAGTATTTTATGTACTTGACAATTAATCCGTCGTCCGCATTATTTGCAATAGCGCTGAACTCAATGTATTTTAACGTTATTCTCCTTGAGTAATTACTTGAGTTGGCTGTTGGTTAAGTCTCGTAAGCACTGCTCCCGTCTATATACTAACTCAGTGTACCCCCTTCCCCCGTAAAACTACCAGCGGTGTCGGTTTCACTGTTGCGAAGGCAGTCCACTTTTTTCCAGCACACTTCAGTGGTCAACTCTACGCACACGTACGCAAAGGTCACCGTTTCGATGACCACCGATCGCCGCCAGCCCTGCTCCACTGCTCTATATTAGCAAGGGGCTGTCCGTCCTCACCTCTGCGTCCATTGCTCATGCTAGTTCTTAATAGGGGAGCATTTGTTCTTGCAGTGGAACTTCCACATGGGAAAGTTTCTGTCATCTACTGTAAGCCTTCTCTACAGCATAGCTTTTATTCTGTTTCATTTTAGCTGCAGCGATTCAGTCAAAGAACTTTTCTTTATAGATGAAAGTGCGCCAGGGAAATGTTTTTATTGTCTATGCCTTTGTCATCGATTATGTCTTGTTATTATCTCAAACTTACGTTAAACTGCTTCCCAGCACTTATTTCAGTAGAATACAGTAGCGACAACCTGCTGTACACAAGAAAGAGAATATGATTAGTGTTCTGTAGGCGGCGTTTGTTTGCCAGGTTTAATCGTTCGCTTGATGATGTCTACATTCATTACTGGCATTTGCTTATGATAATCGCTGTGCTATTAAGGGTAACTTGGTCGTTAATAAATGCATTATTAAAGCAAACACTAGTGCATGTCGAAAGCAATGAAGATAAAGTTAATGTCTGTATTTCATGCAGGAAAGACTACGAAATACTTGCCTTGCAAAGTGTGGGACAGAGGACGTGTATAACACCACACACAGTGACACAACTGGCAGTTTCTTAGGAGCATGATGTGCTGCTGTATCTGCTCGCCGACACGCTTGCAAAGATGAGGGCTAAAGGAACTTTCGACCTTCTCCTGTGCATCCTAATCCGTTTGAGACAATGCCTCGAGGCGTGCGATTAACATTCGCCTCTGGAACGTTTTAAATTTAATATTGGATTTAAATTCAATTTTGCATTTGACCTAATATAACCGAGAAACTATTCGTGGAGTCAGTTCTCCAAGTTGGCACAAAACTTCTCTGGTGCGAGTCAGCATTCAGAAACTATTGCACAAATATCGCGTGAGTTGGAAATTCGAAGCGGTCGGTAGTAATGTCTAACCGGCTTATGACTTAGCTTGGCGAACCGAACACTCTGCAGTAGTATGCTACGGCTACATCTTTTTTGTTGCACCTATTTTGCGACCTTCCATTTCCATACTCGTACTCATGATGATGAAACTTAGTTCTGTCCTTCCTCTTCTTTCCCGATTTGCTCTACCCAAGCACGTTGATCCAGTACTGGAAAACTCCCTGCATAGGTTCCTTGTTTCTTTCGACGAAGTCTACATGTTATTTCTTTCTCTCTTGGATTGCCGTGGTAATGGCAAGAGGAGGATTTTTACTCTACAATGTTATGTGTTGTATGCTCTACGCGGTGACCGCGCTGATGCTTCAGAATTACCGCAAGAAATAGACATGTTCATGTCGCGGGTCTTCAATATCGAGTGGCACAATATTAGTAAGCGTACTCGCCCTGAACGCTTGTGAAAGTGCCATTGATTGTGGCAGTTCAGCCGATAGAAGCCAACCTCATTAGCTTTAGCTTGCCCGGGACTTCTCCATTCAGCGTTGGTTTCGTTGCTTTGAATAGATTATCGCCTGAAGCTCGACCACGAGCACTCGATCCAAAGTAGAGATACCTACTCATGGCCTAAATTCCGGAGAAGTCAAAAACATAGAGTCAACTTGACCACACTCCCCTACTGGGAAACCCACAAGCATTGGTTCGTGCTGCAAGTATATGCCAACAGGATCCAGAAGCGGCCGCAGTTGGTCACTAGCACCAACGACGGAAGGTTGTTGTTGCAATGGAGCTGTGCTAATTGATGCTGCCTTAATTTAGTATTCCTGGGATTTTGGAAGGTATTCAAGTGCATTCTTTGGTTTTTTACTAGGATGTCGGATTCTTTACTTCATGCTGCTTATCAGTATACTTTACATGTTATGAACTTTCCTTCTTCTTCTTCTACATATTTGGACATACTAGATTCTTTTCATCCTGTAGCTTTAGTTCTCAGTTGTGGACGGGAGTGTCGTCAGGTGCTAATTTCTCTAGGAACCCCGCTCGTAAACCTTCAATCGCAAGTTACAATAACCGATCTTTAATTTGATGAGTCCCTCTTCTTTTGAAATCATGACCCCGCCCCTATTGTTGAGAGTGCCACATCACTGCCGCCCTGGAGGCATCGGTCGAAAATTGTCGTTGAAACCTCGTTTCGCAACTGCTCTACAGCGAGAAAATGCGCAGCTTGACAGGCTCTTGCGCAAGCTATTGAGACTTCGAGCTCATCATCCTTCCTTCCTTCCCTCGCCTACATCCTTTTCTTTTGACTGCTTGACTGTATACTCTCGACCTGCTGTTTGTAACTCTTGTACTTTTGGCGTATGTACATGTGAATCGTTCTGCTAATTTTCTATAAATTGCTAGAATATAGTAACAAATATCTAAGTCATGCAGCTGTTCTTTTATAAAAAGTGGTAACGTACAATATGGCTGCATCAAGGAGTCCTGTTCTTGCAGCAGAGATCACCTTACTCTTCCCTCTGCTGTGGTCATCAACGACAATGACTCAGTGTTGGTTCGGATGGACTCCCTCAAATTGAAACAAATTGGTGTGATGTCCTTCCTTGGCCATCATGGCTGTCGCAACGTATACAGAATAACAACNCTGCTCTTGTAGCAGAGATCACCTTACTCTTCCCTCTGCTGTGGTCATCAACGACAATGACTCAGTGTTGGTTCGGATGGACTCCCTCAAATTGAAACAAATTGGTGTGATGTCCTTCCTTGGCCATCATGGCTGTCGCAACGGATACAGAATAACAACCGTTTGGCGCTATTATCTGTGACCTCTAAACGTGTGTGGTTTTCCTCTGATGAATGAGATGAAGTACGTACGCTCTCTGTATATGTGTGTTTGCTTTGATGGATTACTTCTTACTAGTGATGTACTTAATGAAGTGGGCTGTTCCAAATGATCGTTAAGAAGGGATATTACAGTCCCAATGTGTCTATTCATATCAAGAATCGATTTTTAAATATGATATTCGTGGATATGAGTAACATGTACTATATGTTGTACTGGATACTAACTCGCAGTTTTTCATTACTTGCAGTGAGCGTTTTTATGCGTCAGGAAGGGAAATTTGGTAGAATGTTGCTATAATTTCAGCATCGGTGGGTTACTACAGCCGTGCAGAATACAAAGTTGGCCTGTGAGCTACGAAGAGACCTTGGGAAACCACAATGAGCTAAGACTAATAACTCATAATTAGTGCCTATATTTGTGTAGACTTCCTGACTTGTCGCTCCAAACATTTTTTGAGCTAATAATTACTAATGTCTCTTCGGGATCCTTCTGGACAGTGATGAATCTTGATATGTTTCTACCTGGCTAACTCTGGCGTAATACTTTTTATCGTCAGCGCATTGATATTCGATCATCCCGCAAGTATGCAAACGAGACAACTGGAATATCGCTTGTTAAATCAACGCATCAACCCAGTTGCATATCAATTTTTGAATTTGTGTCACTCGCCCAAGTGTTCTCTGATTTTGCTCTGTTTATCATTACTTCACAATTTACGAAACGGGAGCAGCAGTTCGAGTCTATTTTGGAGCGCAGCTATTATATGAAAGCGTCTAGTTGCCTTTCTTTTTAGGTCATTAAATTAAAGTACCAGCGTAAAGAGACTTTTTATTAATGATTTTATATCGACGACAAATGGACGCAATGCACCCATTAAATACAAGCCACTTGTCAACAGCGGTAAATGTCATTACATGTTTGTTCTATTATAAATAGATGAGTCACGTTTTGAAGAACTGCACATAGGTTTGTCATGCAAAGAATCGATAGCTCGGAAACATTTATTTAGGATTTTTGTTCCATTGACAGATTCGACCAGTAGGTGCATTACGATCATACAGGCGCTGTTTGTGTAGTGGTAGAAAACGACGTATGTCGAGAATGAATGAAGCCGATTTGGAAAGCCCTGCTGTTGTTCCCCTAAACATCCACGTCAGTTCTTGGACAATTGGACGGTATGAACTCAGGAAGTGAACGTTCCCTTACGCCCGGTATATGCTGCGTTCTGAACACCTATTAAATTGAAACAGACTTTTTATTTCCGATCTTTGGCAGCTATTTTATAAACGAATACTTTGTAAAAATAAATCTTATCTATTTTCTAATGATGTAGACTTCAAGGCAAAACTAAATTGTTACATAAGCGCGTTTAAAACTAAGCTATAGCTGTTCATATCAGTGCTGAGCTTCCGGTGGCGGCGCTGCGAAGAGGACGCAGCCCTGTATCTCATGAAACGCCTAACAATCCCTATATTTGATTATTGTTTATGCATATGATATGTTCTACTGAAACGAACACCAGACTATCATTGTTCCAATCCCATTTCTAGGAATTGTCATTCTCAAGCTACTACTAAATCCTTGGGACAGCCTGAATTTAACTTACTCTTCGTTTCAATATCATTTTCTTTTGGTCTTAATATCTTGTCGGTTCTGTCCCTCAGTAATAAATTTGTTAAACACCCGATGCGAACAGTAAGTTTCGTAAAGATCCGTTATACTTTTTTGAGCACAAGCGAACGAACAAACATGCACAAAAATTTGCTCATTCAGTCTTTGTAATATACGTAACAACTCGTGTAAATTTCATAAAAATCCGTCCATAACTTTTTGAGTTATGGCATTAAAAAAATGAGGCAAACAAACAGATAGATGGATATTCGCCTAAAGTTAATCATCTGTTGCTCCTAACATACCTAACAATTCATGTTAATTTCGTTGAAATCTGTCCATAATTTTTTGAGTTATCTTGATGACAGATAGACCAACGCGATGAAAACATAACCTCCTTGGCGGAGGTAATGAACTACACACGACAGCCTGAAGTCACGCGCTCACCAAGGAGGACAACACTTTTTGAAGCGGCTGAAAGATACAAGATTAAAATTCGCAAAAGAGGATAAAGATACGCCATATTCTTATTGTGAAAGATTTATGAACAGATGAAGCCAAGATTTAGTTATTTGGTCGTAATTCTCTGAATCTTGTAGCCAGAAAAGATGATGAAGCATACGTACCAATTACAAACACAATACCAACTGCCAAATTTCGCGATGGTGGTAGTAGTATTTTAGTGCGGAACTGCTTTTCAGCGAGAGGTGTTGGTAAACTGTCCATAATAGACGATAAAATAAATGCCGAAGAATATCATCAAATCCTCAGGAAAGATTTAGTGCCTTCTCTAGAGAACCTTGGACGTTGTCCAGATTGGATATTCTAGTAAGACTAGTGGACCCGTGCGTGAAGAATTCACGCAATAACCTATACGTTTGCGTAATGCCTCTAGGCCGGTGCGGAATCTCCTCTTCTCTTATTTGCGTCTTAACTTTCTTCTTTTCTTCATTGATCCTTTATCGTGCTGGCATCCTTAGGTCTTCTATATAGACAGGCAGAAGTAACATCTTGAGTAAAAAAAACTCCAACAAACTTAAACAAAATAGCAGCTNTAAAGTTAATCATCTGTTCCTCCTAACATACCTAACAATTCATGTTAATTTCGTTGAAATCTGTCCATAATTTTTTGAGTTATCTTGATGACAGATAGACCAACGCGATGAAAACATAACCTCCTTGGCGGAGGTAATGAACTACTACACACGACAGCCTCAAGTCACGCGCTCACCAAGGAGGACAACACTTTTTGAAGCGGCTCAAAGATACAAGATTAAAATTCGCAAAAGAGGATAAAGATACGCCATATTCTTATTGTGAATGATTTATGAACAGATGAAGCCAAGATTGAGTTGTTTGGTCGTAATTCTCTGAATCTTGTTGCGAGAAAAGTTGATGAAGCATACGTACCAATTACGAACACAATACCAACTGCCAAAATTGGTGGTGGTAGTATTATTTTGGCGCGGAACTGCTTTTCAGCGAGAGGTGTTGGTAAACTGTCAATAATAGACGATAAAATAAATGCCGAAGAATATCATCAAATCCTCAGGAAAGATTTAGTGCCTTCTCTAGAGAACCTTGGGCGTTGTCCAGATTGGTTTTTTCAGTAAGATATGTAGTGATCTCAAGCATACTGCCAGGACTACGAAGAAGTGACTTGCTGAAAATAACTTTGACATATTACAATGGCCGAGCCAGTCTCCAAAGTAGAATCCAATGGAAATCATGTGGTGACATTGGAAAATTAAAATCCGCGTAAGAGGTCCAACAAACATCACAAATCTGGCGATAATTTGCCAGGAAAATGGAGCTAGATAGACTACCTACTAAAGTGTGCGAATCGTTAGCTAACTAAAGACTGCGGTAAGAGTTTGGTTGCTATTGAAGTTAGGCTTTGCTACAAATCAAGTGCGAGTATTAAATGGAGGAAAAAACATTTTTTTTTCTTTGCTGTGTGGCTATTTTTTCTCCCTAGAAAATTAA
Organism: Parhyale hawaiensis; assembly: GCA_001587735.2. Lineage (NCBI taxonomy): Eukaryota > Metazoa > Arthropoda > Malacostraca > Amphipoda > Hyalidae > Parhyale > Parhyale hawaiensis. The sequence continues at coordinate 18,649,396 of LQNS02278096.1, read as the reverse complement.
GATATTCTGATAATTCTCTTGAACATTGTCTGTCATTTAGTTTCGTAGGCAAATATTGGCAGTTTTCAATTTTTTACGAGTAATTTATTCTCGTTTTGTTCAAGTAATACACTACAAGTAGAAAAATATATTTTCGTGTGTACGAACACTCTCCCCCCCCCCTCACTGCATATCGCGTATGTTGCATAAATCAAGCAGTAATATCAGTAGTTCAGTGGATCAAAAGAAAAGTATATTTTGGACTCTTGTAATTTCAGGTAATACACTTGATAGGTAGAAAATGGTTTCCGCGAGTGTTATATTTCTTATATTTACGAGACTCTTTCATGTCACGTGTTTGCTCGTAGGGTAACAGTATTTTGCTAGCTGATGTGAGAAGGATATCAAGCAGTGAATACATATCAATCTTTTCCTCTTTCTCTACTCGTATAACTATAGTTGCTTCATTCCTTTTTTATGGTGTATAGGTACTGTATATAGACGCTGAAATTTATATTGGAGTCGTGCGTGAGCTAGTTTTGCGATAGTTTTTTTCCCAATTAATGAGCTTCTGTAAGATCACTGTGATCTTAGTCCATTGCAATTAACTTATCAATATAGCGCGCAGTTCTGTAGATTTAAACTTACCCATTTTAATGTTTTGAATTACCGTACCAGTCAAGTGCTGGATATATGCAATGATAGGATAGGTAGTTCGGACAGCCAGATAGGGTATTGAGCTCGTTATAGGCTTCACAGCGCTTGGTGCGTCTGCTACTACCGGCTATTCCTGTTGTTCTAAAGTAAGGTGCGTCTTGTAATTAAGGTAGACTGTGTCACTAAGTGGATCTTCGACTTTTCCTGCTTGAAACACGTTACCAGAGCAGCAGTAACTTCTAATCTTCCGTGGAGAACCGCGAAATATTCTTCCGTCCCACTGTCTTCCTGTGGCACTTTCTTTTTCGTCTCTTCTTCCTCCACACCTTCACACGACAACATATTTTGAATAAGTAATATTAGTTTATCAGAAAACTCGTGTTGCATGTAATAGACCACTACACGGGTAAATATTCTCATGTAATTGCGCTCTCTGTGCGTCACTTGTAGGCTTCTCTTTTAACTGGACTCATGACTGCAACAAATAAGAATCCTTTATTTTTGCGTGTCCATTGAACAAAGAATTGTGGCCTGGGTCTCACCTTAAATAAAATTCAATGATTCTGCAATGCAAATGAATGAGCAAACGCCTGCGACGGAGGCCCAAGTGCGGGTCCCTGTACGTACGTACGTACAGACCCTGCCGTGCCCCAGCCCAAGCGCCCGTAGGAACTGCCCCGCTACTAGGTACATATGGTAATATAGCTGCGTGCTACTGTGCTCGCCTTCTCCTATTTTGTACATTGTGCCCATCATACGAACGCAGTGCAGTATGTGTTCTTCTCGAGTCCAGTTAGTTTATGTATAGTTGCTCGTTGTAACATCGAATAAATGTACCTATGTTGTATTAGAGTTTCATAATTTACCATTACTTGTACCATTTCTCAGACCCACTGAAGACCCAGTGGAAAAATTTAGGTAAGCAGCTGATGTCTGTGGGAAAAGCATCAGAGATTATCGGNATAGTTGCTCGTTGTAACATTGAATAAATGTACCTATGTTGTATTAGAGTTTCATAATTTACCATTACTTGTACCATTTCTCAGACCCACTGAAGACCCAGTGGAAAAATTTAGGTAAGCAGCTGATGTCTGTGGGAAAAAGCATCCGAGATTATCGGCTGTTTACTTAAAATATTCTACTTGGAAACCATCCAGTTAACAGAACCGGCGCCAATTATTTGTCAACCGATAGTTTAGTTTTTAGGACAAAATCCATTAGTTCTGCGTACGATACGTGCGTAACAATATTAAAAAAATAACAGTTTTTTCAATGTGAAGATTGGAATATTCCTTATTGAAGCACCATGGTTCCTTAAGAACCGAAGCAACGATTCCCGAACGTTTGAGGGCTCGTGCCTCCTTAAATTGGCCGCAGGTAGTTGATTCTGCCCCGTCCTTACTCGCATGCACAGACTCTTAGCATTTATATGCTTTGCTGTTTACTTGTAATAGTGAATCCCATGACAACTAAATTGGCCCCTATTTGCCGTAGGAACAGCGCTATTTGTAAAGTCCCTTAACTAGAAAAGTGTGAAGGATAGGGTAAAGTGCTCAGGGTGTTCCCCCTACCATATCACCACCCTCCACCGCCCCCTTTTTCTATCTCCCCCGTTGTTTCTACCGTCCCCGGGGGTTGATAGCTAAGCCCCCCGCCACGAACCACTAAACTAGAGCATTTCCAGTATTTCTATGCAGACAACCAAGCTATGCAACCACGTGAGGCAGCCACAGGCCCATGTTAAGGCATTGATATAAACTAAGCGCTCTTCTATTGGCACGTGTCGGGCGAGATAATTCAATCCTATTAGCTTTAACTTGTTCAGACCTTTGATCTTGGTTTTCGATTTGCCCCTTTGGATTGAACTTACAACGTTAATCTCCAACCAATTACCCCTGATTATCATGGAGTTTTTTTTATCATTTCAAGCGTGTTTGCCTTGCGATTAACTCCTGAAGTGGCGAAACCATTGCCCAGTCTTCACGTTAGAACAAGTTAGAGCTAATTGGAATACATCAATTGATCGAAGTGAGCCATCGACCGCGTCAGTTGTGTTGCTTACTAGCGCTGTAAAGTCAATGTAATAGTACATAGTTTTTGTAAATAGTATTTTATATTAGTGTGGTGTATACTGTATATATATAGTGAATACTTATTCTGCTCAGAGCCTTATCTTGTCTATAGAGAATATAGCTTCCTGCTTTATAAAATGCGATAGCTAATATTTGAGTACAGTATATAAAAGTCTATTGATGAATGTATTATCTTGGTACAGGTAAGCGAGAGTGTTGGACGTTAGTGAACCTGCTGCGTTGTCCAAGTTTTTCCTTAGAGTACCAGTCTTGTTTCCTGGTGCCGTCTCAAACGCTTACTTCTTCACTCTGCTGAATTACATTTTCCATGCAGTTAAGTCTAGTTGTTAATATGCAGTCCATCATTGTACATCTACCTTTTCTGTATATTGTCGCTACTATATATGTTATTTAAAAATAATTATTAATAGTGCTACTTTTATGTCGCCCGTCCAGTCAGTATATAAATATCATTACCGGCTTACTATGCTACCTAGCAAATATTAGGTAGGAAACTAAATTCTTGCCGGTTTTAACATTCCAAAATGTTAAAAAACCGGTAGGAACTTTTTCCAACCTAATAGCTTCAAGAATGCTTTCTAATTTCCATTAGGTCGATGTACATTAGATGTGCAGGCAAGTCTTGATTATACTGGACAGTACGAGTCTGTAAATGTGGTTTCTTTTGCGTAGGGCGTCATTAAACTTCAGTATTTTCCCATATTCCATAGTAAGCAAACCTCCGTCGATTGACGTTGTTTCAGTGGAATTTATTTATGGAAATTTTTTATCAATATATGCTTTGTTTCGCTTACATTTTACCTAGTAACTTTTTTATTGTACGAGCCGTAATTAGAGACTTTGTTGACCCTGGTTCCAATTTTTCGGTATTTTTTTTTTTGCCGTGCAGCACAAAGGCTGTGGCTTTACACAGAGGGATTGAACAAGAGTTGTTCAAGCCTAAGGTGTTGTTGGGTGAATGGCCGTTAAAATAAGAGAAAAGACTATTTATTGAAGCAGTTCTGGCACTATCTGGCCTCCCATTGACGATATTATTGTTTAAGGGATGAATCATTATTATTATTAGTGGGACGGTGCAGTGTTATTTCGTAGTAGCTATACACAGAGTATTTATGACAATTTGTATTTATTTGTTGTATACTTTCTTCCCGTAGTGGCTTTGTACATTTGCTATTCTTTGCAATTGCTTTAGTGTGTATAGTGTCTTCTCATTCTGTTATTAACGTCTTGCAGCCAATCTGTAGTGAATAACTCGCCTTGGACGTCATCTTTGATAATCACCGGCTGCTTGTGTCATCTTTTCTTTTTGCCTTATAAAATCGTCTCTCTTTATTGTCTTGTGTCCGCTTTTATTGGTTTATCGTACCCATGTCTCCTTATGCTGTCTATGAGATATATGAAATGCTTTGAGCTCTTTCTAGCTTTCTGTGTTTCTCAGCTTTTTTTTTAGCTAGAGTGCAAATTGCCTCAGCTGCTACCATTCTTTGTACACAAATGAACTTGCCTGCAGATATTTGGTTGGTTTGTTTCCATACGAACTACCTACTGTCCACGAAACACCGGTTATCAGAGTCTAGGCTTTATTTTTTATATATACTTCGTCCCGTCTAGTTTTTTATGTCTTTGTATATATTTTGAAGGCTTTTGCTTTACTGCACATTGCATATTGACTGCTTCGTTAGGTTAGTGGGCTCACTGGGCTGTATGGCGCCCTTGTAGATGCTGGAAATGATCATTTGTGAGCGAACAATTGGCGTGACGAGCTGACAGCCATACTGCAGTTCGAGTCTTGTGCACATGTGTATGATACGCATGGTCATGCGCACACAAAACCCTTAGACTGAACTTTGTGAACAAAGGTTTCCTTATACCTTTGCCGGTGGGTGTTGTGTGTGTATATATCGTGACATAATCGTGTGGGAAGTCACATCATTTTGTGATCAACATCGTGAAGCAGAAGGCTGAGCAAATCAAATCATGAGCTATCAACGTTAAACCCTTCTTGTATTTAGATTCCAATTGTGGTTTGTTAACTAATAAATTGATTTCAAAATGAGTTTTTTCTTCTTCCTAGTTTTGGAAAGATCGCAGCCCCACAGAGAACTTTGTAACCGCTGCTTAGGCTTATAATAGTTGCTGGTAGTGAATAAAATTTTCTTTGATTGTATCATAGAAAACTATTTACAAGAGAAACTGTTGTATTTAATTTAACTGCACCCAGGCAGTTGGGTGACCGACATAGTCAACTATATTACTTACGTCACGCACATAACATAACGCTGCAAGTCTGTAACCAATGCTGTTGTTGCTGCTGAGAGAAAATACACGAGGGTCCAGTGATGGTCTGCGTGCGCTCTGGCGTCTTGTTCGGTTCCATTTTCAGTGGGTTCCTTTGAAGATCTAAACTGAAGGCTCCGAAACGCTGCCCGCTGACAGAGGGCAGACAAAAACTCACGGAACAGCAGCGGCGGAAAATGTCATATGCCACGGATTTAATGTTGGCGAATTGATAAAATTATTGCTCACTAACGCTACGCTTCAGACACCACCAGCAAGCAGTGGGAAAAGTACAACGCTGACTTTTGACTTTGCCGAGGATTCTGCATATTTCTGCTTTATGATGATTCGAGAAAATGAAAGTAAGAAATCTCATATATGTCTGTCCTAAGAGAGGTTTTCCTTCCTTAACACTATTAAGTAGAAAGTTGGTATGTATTTATTGTTAGATAATTTTATTCGTGATTGTGTTTTCATCTGTCAGTGCAGGTAAGTGTAATAAAAACACTTTGATAATGGACTGTTGTCAATTTCATACAGTTTACAGTCCGTAGTACCCATGGCACAACTTCCCGCGACTGCACTCCACGGTCGCATAGCACATAATTAGACGCACTACCGGGCTGCCAAACCGTGGCAGCCTGGGCGCTAGATTTGGATGTTGCACAGGGCACGAGGCGCTGTGAGGTGCTAGTGAAGCTTGTATTTGTAAGTAGGTGTTAGTTTTTTGTTATGTTGCGAGCGATAATGTAAGTACGAGCATACTTGGGGGTACCTAGGCTAGTGCCTCCTGGCGGTGCACATGTTCGTGGAGCTGGTGCTTGAGCTCTTAGTTAGTTGCTGGTTTCGTCTAAATCCGGCTACTGGTGCACAAGAAGGATGATAATGTATATTATCATATATATATATAAATTTATTTATATATATAAAATATATACAAAAGTCGACTCAGGGGCTCAGACTGTTGGCCTGCAGATTAGTGATGGCGCGAATATTCCCATCGCGGATATCTGCACCTTTTTTGAACATCCGCATCAGTATCCGCATCCGCGATTCAACTAACTAAGATACATCCGCATCCACGAGTTGGCTTTTAGGAACAGCCGCATCCGTAGTAAATGAGGTGCGGATGTGCAGGCTTATCACTGTACACTACGCTCATCCACAGTGCTTATAGCTACAAATTCCCATTTGGACATTTAATTGAAATTTTGTGCAAGCGCTGTCCCTGTCAACAAAGCACCATCNCCGCAGTAAATGAGGTGCGGATGTGCAGGCTTATCACTGTACACTACGCTCATCCACAGTGCTTATAGCTACAAATTCCCATTTGGACATTTAATTGAAATTTTGTGCAAGCGCTGTCCCTGTCAACAAAGCCCCATCTCAAGTTTTTTTTTTCCTTAGTTTAGTGCCAAGCTGCCAACACTTGGTTTTCAAACTGTTGGAAAATCTGAAGAGCGGAGATCCAGCTGCAAGCTGTAAAGTGCGACAAAATGAAACGAAAAGCGATGAACAAGTTATCGTCTATCTAGATACCTAGTTATTGACGATGAATAAATGCATGAGGTAGGATTTCGTTCAGATTTATTAGTTAACTAGTCCGTCCATTAAAGACAGGGCAATGTATAACAAAGTTATTAATAGACCGGCATATTATAACAGATCTTGGTTTTTTTTTCTTCATATCGTAGGCTTTTCAAGGCACTATCTTGGTTTTTCGCTAAATGCAAAGTGCAGACTTAGCCTCGCAGTGCAGTCATTGCAGACTGCAGCAGCAGCACTGGAGACTGTCGAGGCAATTTGTTGCCCCGTGTAATAAGCTAATAGCGCCTTTAGTGTTGCTCAAACTGTCGTTGTGAGAGGCTGTGTGTGACGGGGCGGCTATAAACTCGTTGAATGGTATGTACAATTTTTTCAGTAGAGGTAAACTATTTTGATTCAAACTTTGAATTAACCCAGTTAACATTTATGACATCCGCATCTGCATCCGCGAATGTTCAAGTGGGAACATCCGCATCTGCTGATGTTGAGATCGTAACATCCACAATCGCATCTGCGAATGTCTGAACTTTGAAATCCGCTCTCAGATCCGCATCCGCGGATGTCCAAAAAATGACATCCGACCCATCCCTACTGCAGATCACATCACCACCCTGCCACTGAGCTACTGCAGCACCAAGAGCAGCACCAGCACGCATGGCGCTTGTGCTGCCCGCTGCATCGAGGCGAAGATACTACGGCCGAGCCGTACGTGTGTAGAGGGACGCTCATCCCTGTCGAGACACAATAGCAGTGTGTAGAGTGATGAATGTCAGCGTTGCTTGTTGCCGGTATACTACGTGCGTTTATATATTCAAGTCACTAATTACAAAATCTTGTACAGCTCAATATATTTTATCGAGACATAATCTAATAACTATTTATGTGAATTACCATCGTTTCTTGTGTACCGACGCCAGGAACCATCTGTAGACAAAACCAAGTCAGCTCCACGAACATGCACCACCATAATAGACGCATCCAAATACTACATACCATATAGCTGTGAAATAACACGAAAGCTATCAGATATTTGCTCTACGAACGAAAATTCGACACTCGATAGCGTCCCTGCTCCGGTCGACAGCCCGAGCTGACACCTGCACCGGCTGGCGCCCTCACCCCTGTCGCGTCCCGATGTGGTGTGTCTGTGTGACACTGAGTTCCCAGGGGTATAGGCCTATTCTGGCGGGTTCTCCCTGTCAGAATACATATGGGCCCCAGGACCCCAAGGGCTGTACCTACTGTCTTCTTCGCAGGGGATGTTGCAGCTGGCCGCAGTTCCCGCTGAGAATGTTAGTTTTGTTAGGTTAGGTAGGCTGTCGATACTTCCCCTTCTGTTTCGAGAGGTGGTCCGCCGATCGAGGTGGTCGACCTATTCCGCTAGGCTTTTACCTTCTCCCGTGCGGAGGGCCACGGAAAGGACCATCAACACGGGCGTTTCTTTCTTCTGTCTTCTTCTCTTTTCGTTTTCGTTTCTTTCCCCTGTGTGGCGTAGCTGAGCGAAAGCGTTCAGCCGTGCCCGAGTGTCGGAGATGCACAAGTTGTGCCTTTTTCCTGTCAGTAGCGAATTGAACACTTAGAACTCATCAGAGTTCGCTTATAATCTGAGACCTTCCGACAGAAACGCCGAGATAAAAACATTGATGATTTAAAACGAAACATACTTCGCATCCTAGCGGTGCACGAGCCTGTGTTAAACCACCGCCTGTGTTAATAGTTCGGCGCGATATAGGCATTGTGTCGCTGATGGGCTATGTAGAGCTTGTGCTACTACTACTACTACTACTACTGTGCAACACTGACCAGCACTGTGCCCTCAGACCCGAACAGACACTTCCCACGGCGGTGAGTTCGGACACACACTTACTGGATTTTACTGGACGAAGTTCGGGCCCTCTCCGGTCCCGGACCATGCTGAGGCACCGCCCATATCACACACAAACACACCATTTATGCTGTTGCCAATACAGCCTCGTTTTCGTTTCGCTACAGCGGACTGTGATTACCTCATGTCCCCTTGTGCCGAATGTTAACGAAGAAACTGTTGAGTTTCTTAAGAGCAGTATTATGATTACTGTTCCAGGTCTTACTGTAAAATGTATTGTATAAAATTACTAGCTATATATGGGGATCCTTAGGTATATAATTATCTACGATTTTTTCCCCTTCAGGTAAGGAGTGTGATCGTTGAGCTCTGTCAAAATGTCGAAACAAAAATTAAACACGAAAGCATTCCGTCGTCCCAGCTAAATATTTTCAGGTCACAATAGTAGTCAGGGCAGGTCTTATTCAAATGTTAGAGCGTTCGTGGATTTCCTGTATCGCATTAAAAGTTCCTGTGGTGAGATTGACCTTCGTCTGTGTTGAATATTGCAAGACGCTGTACAGTCATTAGCAACTGTTCAACTCCATATGTTAAAATCAGGTTTAATATTAATAAATGATTTTTACCGCCGCCAAAGAGTTTATGTTTCTGCCGGAGTTTGTAGGTCTCTCTGCTGTCTTTTTGTCGCATATCTCAAAAAGTTTGGACAAATTTTATCTAGTTTGCAGGAACTGTTAGAAATGTCACGAGGACAGTTGGTCAAATTTCGGTCAGTCCATTTGTGTGTTTGTCTGTTTACCCTTCTACCTCTTAGCCTTGCGTTACTGGGCGGAGGTCTGCGCTGTCGGTGTACAGCTCTAGGTTTTGCAAGTTATAATTGCGGTTTCAACGAGTTCTGGATTGTTTCATACACTTCGCGTGACTCCTGCTGATATATTACACGTTGGTTACTCAAGCATATTCATGGTATGCATTACTATGAGCAGAATTCTCTTACATATAACTGCAAGAAGTGAGGAAAAAATCACTTTCTGTTATTGAAAGAGTCTAAATTATTACTTTACGAAGGTTACTCTGAATGGCCGGCACAATAGCGAGGTTAGGAGCTGTAGCAAGAATGCTGTGTCCAGAGGTAAGTAAATTTGAAAAGGATAGATTTAATCTAGACATAAGAAGCACTGAAGAATCGAGGGAAACCTTTGAGAAGATGACATATTTAAATGAAACGTAGAAAAGCAAGATATTCTAAATTCTAAAAGTTTTTACAAAAATATGAAACATATGTATTGTAATTTTCCATCTTTATCGGAAGCAGTTACATTAAAGGTGAAAGTAAAGTCAAGTTTGATGCGCCCTCCACTGGGATTTCCACACGCATTGGTTCGTGCGGCAGACATAGGCCAACTGTCCCCAAAGGAGTAAGTACAGCTGCAGCCGACCACGGGTCGCTATATATGAACTATGGCCGAGTAGCAGAAGCTTCACGTTCAACGACCCCAAACACGTCTCAGACATGTGTAACGTCTGACCGACGCCTCTGCATTGATTCGTCACAGAGAAGTCTGAATGTAATTCTTCTGAATTATGGTAGTAAAATGCCCTCCATTCCCACTGCTCATTCTGTCCGTCTGAAAGAGATGACAGTTTGGAAATACTTTCCAGCTACAAGTAAATATGACACTCGGCAGTGGAACTCTAGTGGAGATCGCCGTGTTATAGGACAGACTTGTGTCACTATGGAACATGACACCCGAAGTTGCTGGCCACTCAGGTCTACATAAAAATAAGTACATACGTCCTAGGTATAAGCAGTTTCGTATCTTCCTGTCATAGATCCAAAAACTCTATCACCTCTCCGCAGTAAATTTGTTTCATTGAAAAGTTTAGCTTAAGCAACGGATAATGTCGGTACTGAAGGGATCCCATACCTTACGAGGAAATTCCCGAAGATTAATGCAGCAAACTTGAAGAAGAGAATTTTCTTTGTTCTTTGCTCCATTTTTTGATAGTGAAATACTTTATAAATTTCAAAACAGTGTATTTCGAAAACTAGCGTGTTAAAAATCCAAAACCAGATCTGAAGTCAGCCCAGAAATGGAATAAGAACAAATTTCAGTTTTGGTGACCTGTCATATCGTCGGTTCTCAGCAGGTACCATGAGTCTCGTCCTTCATCCGTCGAAGGGGTCTTTTTTTTTAGCAATATACCCCGCGGGCCTGCTACTCAACTGCTCAAGGTTAAGACGTCCAAAAGCTCAAATTTTCTTCGTTAAATTGAGTTGTTGACCGTGCCAAGTTTAATCTGGTTGCGTTTGACATCCGCAACGCGATCCAAAGTGTGGAAACCAACGCTTCTCTTTGAAATTCCAAAACACCTACAACTAATGAGCTTAGATAAACTCGCCCTCGCCACATCAATCGACGCCTCTAATCCCTGGAGCTGCAGTACTCCTCTGATAGGTTACTAGCGTAACTTTGGATCTGCTCATAAAAAGTGACTACTGACATTGTTCTAGGTCCTTTTTCCAATGTTTATTAGATTTACGTGAAGATCTAGCGCGGTTCACTACCTATTCGGGATTTGCTGGATGTTATTTTGGTGTCCTCATCTTAGTCTGATATATTCTACAGCCCGTCTCCAAGGCTGGATACTTGGAAGTCACTTTCTATTTATAAGACCGAAGAGAATCGCCAGAGGGGTTTGAGAAGACGATACCCATGTGGGCGTTGTATGTACGCTGCTTGAGTGCTCGTGACCGAGCTGTTTACCCTCGACACGTCGTCTCATCTGAGGTCATCTCACCTGGGAAGTGGAGTCGATCTGTGAGGGTGCGGGGATGCTACGGCAAGTCAGTTTGCGGTCGGTCGTCGTAGGTGGTGCACGGCAGGTGCCGCTCTGTGTGCGCGCTGTAGGTTGAACTTTGCGTGGAAATCCTCGTTCTTGAGAGAGGCATATTTGAGTGTGGTGACAATCTCGTATAACGTAAAGAAAAAAAACTTTCACTTCGTCTCGTAAGTAGAATTATTCGGTTCCAAAAACACTTTCAAATCATACTTAATATATAGTAATTATACAGTTTGTGCTGCTATTTCATTTTGTGATTTTTAAACAACAGCACTCAACATAATACCACCAAATAGCTGACCCAGTGAGACGAAAACACATCTTCGAGTCAAGACAGCCAATATTATTGCAGAAAATGTAAACTGTGCGAAGTACTTGGGAAAATTCAATTTGAAGCGCCATTAACCGAAACGCATGAATTTTGATGGTCGTGCAGACATTTTGATGCATTGATGCGCTTGCTCTCTTAGTACGTCAGTTGAAACAAGTTACTCTCATTTGGAAGCGAATGCGTCTCGTATTGACTGCAGTGAATATATGTGTACTGTGATGTCGGAAATTGATAACGAAATGAACCCTAATTCGAGATTTGCATGATGTTGTGTCTTGCTATTGGGTTGCAAATGCGAAAATTTCCAGTTTCAGCTGTTGGTGCAGTAATGTTGTCGAAAGCTATTTCATCTGTTAGTGTATGGGAGAATGTTTAGACCCCTGTAAAGTTTCTATATTGCTGTATCACCAGTGGCTCATTTTTAAATGGAGTTGTGCATTGTAAAATCTGCTGTGTATGTATCCCCAGTTTTTGAAAGGTTTGAAAATTTGATTACAAAATTTCAGCTAAAGAAGGAATGTTACCTACATTCTGAAATTACTGTGCCCTGCGGAACACTCTGAAACTGAATACTTGGTTGTGAAAACGATGCAATTGCAACATAATAAAGTAATTAAGGTAATAGGGTTACAAAGTAATACATGGAAAAATACAATTGTATAAATATATGAACCAGGCAACTCTGCGTCCAGTGTAGGTATGTAAGGTTGTGGTTTAATTTCTTAAGTTATACCGTTTTGTTGTGAATTTTTCCAAACTTATTATCTCTTAGAACACTACATGCTGTGCCAACTGTCACTCTCAAAACATCGTTCCCTTAAGTGTATCTATAATAACTGCTTTCCACTTTGCAACTTCTGCGAAACTCTGTGCGTTGTTCGTAGAAAGTTTTCGAATATTGCATCGGTCAGGGAAAAATTCACCTTTGCATACTAAAAGGTTTTGAAATTGAGACACTCGGCGAACGATATCTGCCGAGATGATCTGCAACAGCGGTCTCCTGCTCACCAGGAAACTGAAAGAGCTTATGGTTGGGACTAACGAGTCTCCCGACCTGTCCAGCGGTCTGCCTGTTAAAAAATCTAAGAGCTCTTCGGCTAATGCTGCCTCTCATCTTCGAACTTCAAAATCCGTTTCTGAAGATCTTGCTGCCTTGACTACCCCAGAGCTTGAAACCGATACGTCTTCCAAGAAGTATTTTCCCGAGAAAGATTATGGTGAGGTCGGACAGCTCAGGAATATCGCGGAAGGAGGCTTATCGGATAACAAGCACAGGACTTCAGATGAGGCCCATTGTCCCCATCAGAATACTAAAACGCGTATAAGTTCCAAGAAACTAGCGGAGTACAGAAACGCAGAAGTCAAACTTACCAGTATAGTCGAGTATAATTCGAAGAAATCTAAATCCATTAGTAATTTATCAAAGCTGCCTGCTAAAGTAACGGTGCACTCAGAAGTAGAAAGCAATTGTGAACTGTTTGAAAGTAGAAAAGTTGAAACTAAAAATACTGTTCCTCGCTTGGCATTCTCGCGTAGTTCAGAAGCTCGCACTTCAGTTAGAGAACTTGCGAAAAAGCTCGAACAATCTTTGTCACAAAGTCTTAGTCCAGAGCCTTGCAAGAAGTTATCTTCTCGAACCAACAGAGAGAATGCAGCCACGTCTGCCGCAAGGAACGTGGAAGTTTCATTCAGTGAAAACGGTATCATATCTACGAAAGTTACTGACGACCCCTTGGTAATATATCCACGAGTTGGACCTTACAGCAGCAACTCCGCCACTTCGTTTAAGAAACTTCCCCGATTTGCCGAAAGCCGAAAATTGTCCCTTTGCTCCAGTGTTGACTCAACGGATCATTCCCGTGCAGATGTCGGCAATTTCGGGGTGACACACGCCGGCGTGAGCGATATTGGAGCTCTGCAGAAGAAATGTCTCTCGACGCCAAATCTGGCGCGCAGCGTAATCCGAAAGAAGAAGAAACCACGGGAAGTGGCAAGTAAAAGTTATCTTGACTACGAAAATGGTGCGCCAACGGGTGCAATTGAGAGGCCTCGGGCCCAGAGCTTTGGAAGAAATGTAAAAGAAAAAGATCAGAGCTTTGTATCTCGGGAAGATGTTCAATTCCAAACTACAGCTGCGATGGGCCACCCGAGTGATCTTGTACAAGATGAACATCTGTGTGCATCGTCGCAATCTCTGGATCGCCGCTGGGTGGCGCACTGGGCTGATCGTTCCATAGTTTTTGAGTCTGTTCGTGGAAAACAAAGTCGGGCGAATCACGTCCTTGCAAACTGCCCTAAGTTGGCGACGAAGTCGCAAAATTTCCCTTCGCCTGAAACTTTGAGCAACACGTTGGAAAATAGCGCTAACTTCACTGGAGGTGCTCCTTTTTATGCAGAATCTTCAGCGGGAACATTTCCTCGTGTTAAATTCGACTCTTGTCAGACGGACACTGTTCAGAAACTGCACCCTGAAAGTAATACGGCTCACTCCCGTGTGCAAATGTCTCGAACGTCGAGTTTGAGGTGCCATTCGGCCTCAACTAAGTCGCCTGCTGCTCCCTCCTTAAAGCGTATCGATAGCTTCAAAAGCGAACATAACTGTGCGAACGTTGCAGTGCGTCAGCTTACATCAAGTTCAAATGGCACTCTAATGACCCCTGCACAGACCGTGCGATCGTCCTCTCCTAATTTTGATTATCGTCGATTTTTAGTGGACAAAATCCTCGGAAACTCGCCACCGCCAGCTCGGCAGCGTAAGTATATAATTTGTTGCCCAAAAAATTCTGTTTTACAAAGCTTATATGATTGATGTTTTTCTTAAGTGACTTGTGAACTGAAAGTTTTATACCTGCTCGTTGGTTGTGAGTTTACAAGTTCATAGAACCCGAAAAGTCAGCTACTATTAAATAAGCTTTGTTTCTATGTGAGTGTTACCCTGTCACCTGAAAGATAATGCAGTGGATTAACAACAACGTTTAACTCTTTACGTTGCAGAGCTAAAATGTGACTTGATGTTATACTCTTAATTGCGAATTTAGGTTTCAGTGCAGCGGAAAAAAATTAAAATAAAATAACATGGTTATCCATAAACCACGAGTGCGCTTTGCCAGTTATTAAATTGAGTGATGCTCCTTTTCTGTTCTGAATAGATGTGCTCAAATGTTATTTATGTTGTGCCGATTTAATTGTTTCATTGGATAAAAAGCACCAAAAAGAACAAGCTGGAAACATCCATCGGTAGGTACTAATGTACGGGATGAACTTGCTAAGCCTTTTGGACGAGGTCTTACCTTTACCTCTTTTTTGTAATGCCGAATTCTCATGCGAATGAACTTTTTGGCTATTGAACAACTTTTTCAGAACAGAGAGAGTATGTAGTAAATATCGGAAAAGTCTTATTTTCAGCGAATTTACTAGACCCTTGCTTTACACTTACATTGTTTATTTATGTAAATTTTAATTTTGAATGAAAAAATGTATATACGGTTGATCTTGAAACTGGGTACATATATGACGGACGTAAGGTGGTAAAAACACCATTTCTGATTTATACTTATATTCACTTAAAAAAAATATTATTTTGTAAGTTCACAGTGTGAGTGCATATGATGCAAAAAAGTAGAGTTCCATATTCTCGTCGGTACATAACAGTTTACGAGAGAAGGAAAATAGTTCCTGTTTTAAGATTGACGACATCCCCTCGCATGGAGGGACGTTGAAAGCCACTGGTAGCACAGTGTATACTCACCTGTATTCACTCTGCGTCTCCTTCAAATGCAAACTGTCCGACTGGACCAAAAGTCCGCCACAAATCCTCTCACTATGCATGCTCTGATGCATAGAAATTAGGCTTTCGGGACTTAAGTTCTGGAGCGGCGAAAACTTTCAAAACAGTCTGTGGTCCCTTTGGTAAAATGCCTCAGGTTGTGCCCACAGGTGTTGTAGTGTGAAAACACTTTATGGTCGGATCTATGGGAATATTTAGTTTGCGGGAAACATGTACGCAAAGGATTAAGGACAGCTTTTGATTCATAAGTATTTATGAGTTCCGTTGGCGATTGAGTACCACGACTCGTGTTTGGACAAAGTTTGATCAACTGTAGGAACGGTCTTATGACGGTCTTATAGCCTGCCTTATGTGGGTTGAAGGTTGCGTGACAGTGCTGAGGTAAAACTAGAAACGTAATTATGATGAATATTATTTTACTCTTGTTCACGGGATTACAACGCAATTGAAGAAACGAAATAATAATTTATTCTGTGTCAGCTGTAATTTGAATATTTATGATTCAATAATACTAGTCAACTACCTAAAAATGTCTACGATCTTTCAACTGATTCAGAGTAATTTTGATGCGCTGATTTTATATATCTCATTGGTTTTGCTCAATGAGGTCAACTTTCTGAACTATGGCCTCAGTTGTTTTTACCTTCGTTTTGTTTTAACTACTTGTATGCGTATTATTGTTCTACGCGATTGTTGTAAAATCGTAGTGTATTTTATGCTGTGGTCACATGTGCCTTGCACTTTATGACTATCCACAGGGACAGGATGTCAAATTTCAGAAGCGGAGCACGGCAGTTTAAGCTTGCTGGTTTGCCAGCCAGTAGAGCTCCTGTGCTGCTTAGCTTGCTGAGTCGGCATTCTGACACTATTGCGGAGATAGGCTCTGATCTATCGCGGTTGTTGCCCAAGCCTTCCGCATCTGACACCATAGTTCTGACGATTTTGATCGAATGCAGCCGTGCGCGGAATTATATCTGCAGCACGAACCGGTGCATGGGGATTGCCCAGTCGTGATGTGCTGTCAAGTTTACTTTGCCTCTAACAAGTATATGTTTCTTTTTCTTCTGAATGATATGCTTTCGCGGAGGAAATCTTTCAAGAATACGCCAGGTGTATTATTGTCTTATCTGAGGCGAATACAGTGTTACTCATAAATGGTATCCAGTCTCAAGTTCCACGAAGCGTGCTCACCATACTTATCTTGGTATGGGTTAATAAAATCTAGCGGTAATGTAATAGAAATGTTGTGGATGTTGTCCGAAGTTCTGGTGTTTCTACTCGGCTTAGCACAGAAACCTGACCTGGTGAAGCTGATGTTGTTTTGTATTGAGCGCATCGAAATTACTGCAATTCAGTTGAAAAATGGAAACTACTTACAAAAAATTTGTTGTTAGGTACTGACCAATGTAATGTTTTGTATTCGATTGTCGAATTCGTTTTTCAAAAAATCGAAATCCCTTCGGTAATTACAATTACGGGCCATGTCTACTCTTATGTATTTTTTATGCTACAGTGTTGCCTTCCCATAGGATGACACGGTACCTTTAGTTAACAACATTATTATGTTTTTCATAATTTTATTGTCTACACTAAAAAAAAATAAAAAAAAAACTGTGCGTACAATGCCGTACCATAGCATTTTAGATTCACGCTATGGATTACGTATACCTACAGACAAAGCTCTTTGAACGTATACTGCTTAATTTTTCAATCTTTTCAACTATAAATACTCTCTTGCAGTCTCTTTCTAAGGTTTGTTGGTTTCAAGACGTATGCTTTTTGCCTGTTGTGTATTGTTTTGAGGTCACAGGAAGTTTTCAAAGATGCCGCGGATTTAGATGCTTTTGGCCACTTCTTGTGCTGCCGTAGCCCTGTGGGGAAGAAGTCCCTCGAGTTCTACTCCATCACCGCAGCTCGCTCTTCATTTCTAGCCACTTCTGATGCTGGTCGCGCGCCTGTTATCGCCTCTCTACTTCAGGAATCTTACTTTACGTTTTGCCGGGACTGTCTTACTGCATGTCAGCAGTTCTACTAGATACAAATTTATTAACAGAAGGTATATGATATAGTTTCTAATGGACCTCACTAGTTTTGTGGAATTTCTATGAATTGGCAAGGGTCTTGATACAGCTCTATTCGAGCTCTACAGAAAGTCCGAAGCTAAACATTCCAAGGGATGCAAAATATAAGCAAATTCAGGGATTTCGACTGGACTTCTCCCTCCAACTTACACCTACAGACAAGGTTAAGGAAACATGGGGAGGTTACGATAATTATTGGTCCTTTATTAATACTAAAGTACTGGTACAGTTCACAGTTGCAGGCATCTCACCCTTCAATTGATAATTTCTGTTAAACCCCCACTAATCCTCAGCCAAATTAGATATTGAAACCCCGTACAATTAGGTATATTCAACTTAACACTCGTAGGGTCTTCGGTTGACTCAAGCCTAATGGCTTAGCGAGCTGTTCACTGCTCTATGGCACGACCTATCACCAGGGACTCCCTCCACGATCTGCCGACCCATCGCAAATATCTACACTCGTGGAGACTCCGCACTGTTAGGCTTATCTTTTTTATAAAAATTACGCTACTTCTGAGTAAAGTTTTGAAAAGCTTCTTGTTGTAATGAATTTAACTTGATCAAATTTATAAATATCGTTGCCTTGGCTATGGGAAATAATTCACATAACTCTTAGGAAATTAAACTAACTGGCAACTCTTACTGTCTTTGTATTCCTTGAAGGCACCCCAGTTATGTAGGGCGAAGCGAGGCTGGGGTAGCCCACAGTTCTTTGTCAGCTTGACCGTTACTTCTAGCTATTTTGAACGAGATCGCCCTGAATTAACACAATATTCTAAAATAAGTAGAGTTATGAGAATCTAAATAATTGGACATTTCGTAAATAGGTGTTGGAAGGGCGTAATCAATATTTTGACATTTCATAAACAGACCCTATGAGTAACAGTAACATTTTATTGGGCAATTTGATAAAGGGAAATTTTGGGGCGAGATGT
This sequence comes from Parhyale hawaiensis, assembly GCA_001587735.2. NCBI lineage: Eukaryota > Metazoa > Arthropoda > Malacostraca > Amphipoda > Hyalidae > Parhyale > Parhyale hawaiensis. Next base: position 18,631,039 of record LQNS02278096.1, on the reverse strand, counting down.
CAGGGGCACGGGAAAATAAAACGCCGTGCTCATGACAGTTGCATGCTTTATCTACTGCAATTGATTTTCTTTTTGTACTGAAGCATCGTTGTCATGTTCATGTACTGACTATTACTTAGAGATAGACATTTAATCCGGATAAATGACTATCATTTAGATAGTGATCTGGATAAATGTAATAATGAAAGTTTGATTTTCTCATAGTTTGTCAGTCATAGCATTAAATTTATAGTATCTGACAAACTTTTCAGTTTATAATAACTTTAAACGTCAGTGAAAACCCTATTGCGGAAGACAGCCCACCTTGTTCTTCTGATTTATCTTCTTCGAATTTTCATAATTTGGGATTACTTTGCTATGTATATGACAAAAATATACCGCATATGGCCACATGTCTTACCGTTTCCCAGAACATCTTTACGTTCTGAGAAATTATGTCGTTTGAAAGTATCGTGTTGTCTCACATGATAGAATATGACACGTCATTGAGACAGAGTTCGGTGGTGAGCACTGCGACGCAAACAAAGGATTTTGTGCCTCGTCGTGAGGCTACAGGACCAGTCTACAGAAGCGCTCGCTCCTCCGCCCTATTTCGCCTCCTCCTGCGCCAGCTGAAATTTCTTTTCGCCAGTCCAAGTGATACCCTCGCAGCTCGAGGTGACCCCACCCTCATACCTGCGGCCGACCACACCCAACCACCAGCGGCCGGTGATCGATGCCACTGCATCAGAGTTTCAAAGCTGCAGTGCTTCCTCGCATCTTAACAGTAGACTTTGTTCTTCCGTCAGCTGCTGCCTGGGGCACGTGCCAAGTTTTGCTTAGGCCTTTGGGGGCGTTGCGGTGAAGATTTTCAGAACTGCGATGCTGCCCTGCTCATGAGGACACACTCGTTATTTGAAGTGGTCGTTGTTAGTTTTTTGAAAACGTTGTATTGTGTGCGATGCGGCTATAGTGCTTCAGAAGTTCCTCATTATCGTAGTAACACATTTCTACTGTTGCAGAGGGGGCTGCAGCGTGTGCAGAGTAGCGTCTTTAGGAGATATCTCGAGTGTAGAGTTTCAGAGCGGTAGCGTATCCTCGCCTAATGGCATATTCTTTACTCGCTGCTGCAGTTGCAGTGCGTACAATTTTCTTTTTGCCATAGAGTTTCTCTGCTTCCTCGTATTTTTGCAGTATACTGCCGAGACATGTGACGGTTGGCTCGACACACACAAACTGTTGATTTTTGGCGACTGTAGAGCCGCAGTACTGTCTTTGCTATTAACAGTGCACTCGAAACTTACTTCCGCCAAGGAGGTTATGTTTACGTCGGGTTTCCCTGTCAGTCTCTTTGTTGGTCATCAAGATAACTCAAAAAGTTAGGGACGGATTTTGACGAAATTTATAGGGATTAAGTATGTTAGGAGGAACAGATGATTACATTTTGGATGAGTTTTTAGAAATAGCACAAAGAGTAAATGACCTAATTTTTGTGATGATCTGTTTGTTCGTTCGTAAATTTGTCACTGTTTTTAATTTTATGCTTGTACGCACAATAACTTGAGTCATAAATGGATTTTTATGAAATCTACAGGAGTTGTTAGTAATGTTAAAAGACATAAATGATTAAATTTTGGTGATAATCGGTTGGTCTGTTTGCGAGTTTGACTATGTTTGTTAGCAGCGTAACTCGAAAAATTATGAGCGGATTTTCAAGAAATTTACTGAAGCTGTTAATACTATTAAAAGGCACAGATGATTCTATTTTGGTGTTGATACAAAGAAAATCATGGTTTCAGAACCAATTTGAATATACCGTTACCGTTGCCTCGCTTGACAGAGGTATGCGCTCTCATGCAGAGTGTTCTACATAGTTGCGGCAGTTGTTGTATACCGCATGCATTTTTGTCTTAATTCTCGCATGTCAACTGCACTCCTCTAATAATTGCAACACCAGTCACCGGAAGTTTTTCGTGCTGCTGGCACTCATATGGTTACAAAGCTCCAGTGCTTTATAGACTTTTACCAGTATAATCGATACTAGCGGGCCCTGTGGAACTTGCGCGATTAATTAGTGCTTCTGTAATTTAACCAACCCCGTCTAATCTAAAGTCTGCATGACGAACCCTGTCTACCGTAACACACTTCGTCTAGCCGAACGGATTCTGACCTGTGAATCGTGCAAAGGCTACAACAGTAT
>LQNS02278096.1:18579979-18608174 GCA_001587735.2 Parhyale hawaiensis | reverse complement strand
CGAGCACATTATAGGTGAACTAGCATGCTATTGCTATGGGCACGTTCTCGCGTATATTGCGTGAACTGGCATGCTATTGCTATAGGCACGTTCTCGCGTATACTGCGTGAACTGGCATTCTATTGCTATGGGCACGTTCTCGAGCACATTATAGGTGAACTAGCATGCTATTGCTATAGGCACAGCATGGCGCGCGTCACTTGAGCTGTGGTTCTATAGCTATACTGTAGGTACTTTTTTGCATGGATCACGTACTTCTGTCTGCGTGCCGTATGTGCTTGCTGCTCTTCATCGTTCTCCCACATGAACTTCTGAGCCTCTGCGTTCATAAACTGCGTAGTACCTACATGGCGACACCATACGTACCTATATCCTTATTTAAACAGACCAGTGCTACCAGGTTTTATGGCTACTTGACACTTGAAGGCTGGATTTCATGCCTGCTGCGAGCGTTGGTATTATGCAGGTTAATTGCAAAGGCATTTTATTATTGTTGTCACAGCAACCATATTTCAGTAACAGTGAAAGTCGTCTGAACTGCGGTGACGCGATCCATTGCCGTGCAGTTTGCTCCTTACTACGTTAGCTAAGAGCATAGAATGTCCCAATAAATATTCGTAAGTGAGAAATTTACTCGTCTGTTGATGGCACCAAGCCGTGAGAAGATGTTGCCGAGGGTGACCAAAAATTGACCATCTATTTCCGGAGGTCCATCCTGTGCTGGTAATGATACTGCGGCTCTCGCGCCCGCCCCTCCTGGCATATGCACGATCTCACTTGGCAGGACTCGTGTATAGTGGGGTGGACTGGACAGCGAGAGAAGTTCTTTTTAATGTCATTTAAACTGCAATCGTCCATGTTTCTAGGTTTATTCAACTTCAGCGATGTTCATTCTCTGGTACGTCAAAAATCGCGTGGTCTTGGCAAAGCTTTCGCACAGTTGTCGGGGTAACAAGTTATTTTTAGGTATACTTATGCTAGTATACATATGCTAGTATCGTTTTTTCACTATGATTTCTTCCTCTTTAGTGAAGTAAATGCTTTAGAAAATCATAGCACGGTTTCGGCAAGGCTCAGAACCATGGAGACATCGACAAAAGTTTTCTTTGTTATCAAAGCCAGTTACATTATGTGTAAGCTGTGTGATTTTTACTCTAGCGAAGTTAATTCTCTGGTGCATCACTCTTCATATATAGGTACTCCTGGCATCAATCGTTGGTTAAGCGTCGGAACAGCCGATGATGGTATTTCTTATCGGTATTAGAATTGCACTGAGAGAACCCTTGGCGTCTTTTAATGCACTTACACGCATCGAAATTATAGAACCGGAACACGTGCATCTTGAATATGCTACCGGTAAGTGCATCATCATGACGCCATTTAACTTACTGTACTATAATTAAGCCTATAATAATAATCTTGTATTTCGTTGCATTTAGTAACTAGAGCACTCTGAGAGAGTATACCTTCGCCAAGCGAGCCAGCGGTAGCAAAAAACTCAAATTGGCTCTGAAACCATAATTTTCTTTGTGTAAACTCCAAAATCTAATCATTTGTATCTTTTGATAGTAACAACAGCTTGTGCAATTTTCTTGAAGATCCGTTCATAAGGTTTTGAGTTATACTACTAACAAACGTTGTGACAAATATGAGTCGAACATACAAACGGATCTGCACCAAAATTTGATCATTTATGTCTTCCAACATTACTAACAACCCCTGTAAATTTCATTAAAATCCATTCATTATTTTTTGAGTTATTGTGCTAACAAACATAAAATTAGAAACAGTGACAAACGAACAAACAAACAAACGGATCATTACCAAAATTTGGTCATTTACTCTTTGTTATATACCTAGCAACTCATGTTAATTTCATAAAAATCCATCCACAACTTTTTTAGTTATGGCATTGTGAAAAATCAGGCAGACAAATAAACAAACGGACGGACATATGTTCACCAAAAGTTAATCATCTGTTCCTCCTAACATACCTAATAATCCCTGTAAATTTCGTCCAGATCGGTTCAGAACTTTTTGAATTATCTTGGTGACAGACAGACAGACAAAGAGACAGACAAACACGACGAAAACATAACCTCCTTGGCGGAGGTAAATACAACTAACGAGGTAATCTTTTAGTTTGAACTATGAAATTTGGTTGATCAGATGTCGAAGAAAAAGCGAAGCCAGCGCTGTGAGCATCCGAGACTTGTCAGCAGGCGAGAGGTTTTTCATTCCTCCGCACCGCTCTTCATCTCCTGGTTTGTGCACTGCCTGTGCCATATCGTCAAAATTCTAGAATAATTGAGGCAAAATAATATCTTCGTTTGGTATATCCGCTGTATGCGAGATAATGAGTGATTATCATCATAATAGTGAAGTTAGTTCAAGTGTGTCGTGATGATGCATGTTGGGAGGGGAGGGCTCATGCTCCACTTGACACGTTGATGATGCACCAAGATCGTAAAAAATGTTAAAAATATATGCAATTAAAAAACCAAATATTAAATTTCAATAACAGTATCTGCTGCGATGACATACCAAACGACGCCATGAAACACCTACGTGCATCTAATCTCTTCATTGCGAAACATCCATGCGCACACAAATTTTTCTCAGTGTAGAATTGTTCCATGTGTTGCGGCCTGCATACCCGAGGCCAAGTCAACACTCAGCATGGAATGTCAGCACACTCGCCTGCCCTGAACGTATTCGTCGTAGACGACTGAGCGTGCAAGAGAATTTCATGATTGGTAGAATATGCTGGCATCGTCCAATGGTTTGCAGCATGCAACTATAAAGCAAAATTAATTCTTTGGCTCGACAAAGCTCGCGTGCTGTTCGCGTGATGCGTTGCTTAGCGTGGTTGGGGCGACAACAAAATAGTTTTTTGGTGGTCGTCCAAACCAGTATCGCCCCGCGCAGTCTGCCTTATTTAACTCTTGCGATGTCAAGTTTCTAGTGCGTCGGTAGAGCATCCTCATACTCGGAATGCACGATTTAGATCTTGCACGCATGCTGGTTTGTGGCAGCTGTATAGTTTTTTCACTAGGTCTCGGCGTCCCTTTTATATTATTTATTTTAATTTTTTTCCTGCACCACGTACTCAATACACCTATCATTTTACAATGTACTCTGCAGGTAGATTGTGCTGCTCGACAAAATCTACAAAGTATCTACATTGCATTGCATTTGTATTGCTAAGCAGCGCGATACGCCGTATAGGGCACTCATACTTCGTATATAATTTTTACTTAGTACGCAGGGACGTATTATTTGTTATTTTTCCTAGTTTTAATTTTTTCCCGCTTGCATTAACTTTCAAGGTCACTTGTTTTCTGTTGCATCACTAATCTCAACATTTTATTATAGGTCTACACTTTAATCTCTGTAGACTCTGCTGCTCTGTCAGATTGATCATGGATGCTATGTTTGTATCGCTGGACGGTGGACGAGGTGATTTACTGTATTTTTATTGCTACAGCTCCAGCTCCATTGTGTGACTGCGTGCACCATGTACCACTATGCCTGCTTGATTGCTTTTTGCTTACCATCATATGTATGCAATGTTATCTCTATATTAAGATAACTCAGTATAGGTATGGTAACGTTACGCAGGTAACGAACATTTTGATATACATTGGCCCCGCGCCTTGTTCGCCTCAATAGTTTCTCATAATGTTGCAAACTAGAGAGCACTCTGAGATCGCATACCTCCGCCACGCGAGGCAACGGTAATGGAAAAATCCAAATTGGGTGTGAAGCCATGATTTTCTTTGTATCAACACCAAAATCTGATCATTTGTGCCCTCTGATAGTATCTACATTCCTGTAATTTTCATACAGATCTGTTCATAACTTTTTGAGATTATTATTATTAAAACTTCACGCTTGAGCTCCCACGGACAGGTAATACAACCCAAATGAAGCACCTTGCAACACCGGGAAACCCAATACGCTGCTAAAGGAAATCCGGCAAAAAACCATTAACAGCTGACTTAAACGCATGCAGGCCAATACGACAAAAAGCCGATGCCGGTAACAAATGCCAAATCTTAACCGACCAGGGCACGAAGCACCGACAGAACTGATTAGTTCGACATCCAACATCCTCCAACGTGAAAGAGTGCGCCCCGCACGCAGCACGTTTCTCTCTTCTAAAGACCTTGAGGGCAGGGAGAGAAGAATACAACCAATTTATGCTGCTAACAAACACTATGAAAAACATAAGTCAAGTTATCATCGCAAAAATTTGATCATTTATGTCTTTTAACATTAGTAACAACTCCTATAAATTTCATAAAGATCCATTCATTATTTTTTTAGTTATTGTGCCAACAAGCATAAAATTAAATACGATGACAAACGAACGAAAAAAATAGATCATTACAAAAATTTGGTAATTTGCTTTTTGTGATGTACCTTACAACCCATCTAAATTTCATAAAAATGCGTCCATAACTTTTTGAGTTATGGTATCGAGAAAAAATAGGCATACAGACAAACAAACAGACAAATGAACGGATTTTCACCAAAAGTTAATCAGTCTGTTACTGTTAACATGCCTAACAATCCCGGTAAATTTCGTAAAGATCTGTTCATAACTTTTGAGTAATCTTGGTGACAGACAAATAGACAAACAGGATAACAGATAGACAAACGTGACGAAAACACAAACTCCTTGGCGAAGGTAATACAGAAGTTGGATTGGTGACGGTGTAAAGTTATCAAACAAGTATAATTACCGTTCTTCCTCACAAATCACACTATATTTATACGAAACTCACTCACTTGCTAAAAAAGTTAATAATAATTTATAGTGCGACTTTGTGTTAGTCCAAGTAAGTAAACCGCTCAGTCAAATCTTAGAGTGTAAATTGAATACTCGCACCTCACAACGAACTTCCCTTGACTTCAAGGAAGTCCTGCGTCGTTCTGTGCACGCCGCTGCGTTGCATTACTGCATGGGAAGGTTTTCCTCCGTTTCCTTATGATGGTGAGATTACTGATACTTCACTCCAGTCCAAGCATTGCCGGTCTGCCACTCGAGGTCTGCCCGATTGCATCTTCTTCTCAGGCAACAAAGCTTCATTCGTTGAGCTCATTAAGGCGTCCTTTAAGCAAGCGACAAGATATCTGTCGATCGTAAACGTCTGCTATCGCTGTATCGTATCTCACGGTATGATTTAGCTGCATCTTCTCACCCCTGACTTACGCTTCCGTCTTTTCTAAGTTATATTGTGCAGTGTCTGATGGCTGCCTTCTCATTTTCGCGCGATGTCGTATTGCCGAGGGCATTTTCCGATTCGCTTCGTACAACTTCGCATTTGTTTTGTCGCCAAGTTTGTGTAAATTGGAATTTTTCTTCATCTATCGCCGTGCAGTACCTTAATTACTGTAATGATTGCAACAGTGTTTTTACGGCACCGATTTTCTGTTCTGCATCGACTGACGGCAACAGTTACTGATGTTCATATATTGGTGACGAGCGATCTTTCGCCTAAATTGGCGGCATCGTCTCGTAAACACTCACATGGTAGAGGTAATCTTCGATATTTACCAAGGATTGGTTCGTTAAAATGACGTACAGTATATCTAAGGTAAAATATAAATCATGTTTTTATTAAATTATGCTAGATTAATTCTTGGCAGTGCTTGAGAAAATTGCGGCAGGATGTAAAAAAATACTACCATATTCATTAATGGTAATCTAATAGCTAATGAGGAAGAAAAAGAAGCTTTAAGTAGAAATCAATCGTATCTGCAGCTTAATCATAGCAGAAGCACGACATACAAGAGGACCACCTGACTGATGAAGGCTAATCTGCGTACACAGTGACTACAACAATGCTAGTAGATCTTCATATTATGACGACAACAAATAAGTTGTTCTCGTAAATACTCAAACCAATCGTCACAATTCATTCCCAATTGATCAACGGCAGTAATTGTCCTATGTACATGTACAGGCAGCACTTTCCTCTAACATATATCATTGTTAGGCCTCACATCGTTCCTACTGAGGTGCCAGCTCCCCTCATGGTCAGTTCCCTGGACATCCCTCTTGTCTGCGCGTGTCACGGCCACGCGACTCGTCCCCTTACTACGGCTGTCTCGCTGGCCAGGTGCTGGGCGAGGGTGCAGCCGGTGGCAGGTGCAGACTATCGATGTGGCTTGTGCTCGCAGAGCAGCCGTTGTTGCCTCTGCCTGGCGGTGCCGTGGTGCCATGCTTTTCTGATCATTTCAGCTTCCCGATCAACAAAAGTAAATGGCGCCCATACGGGTTTGCGATATTTAAGCTACATTGAGCTCACATTTTTTGCGTATTGGGCCCCATATGTATGTGGTTACCGGGGGGGGGGGCACGTGAGACTTGTTGCAGCACAAATTGTCATGTGGAAATCACGTAGGCCTAATGTGACAAAGCACATTTTAGTAACGTGTAGCCACATTGACCCAATGTGGTATGAACAGAGCACCAGTTTGTGTGCGTGGCAACCTCGTTAACAATTATACCTCTTGAAAGTTGAAAAAGTTAAAACCACTTTACCACTTGAAATTTTTGTCGGATACACCTGGCGTTCTTGTTCGTGTTGCTATAACCGCATGATAAGGAAGCGTATATGTCAGAATTGCTATCTTAAGTGTGCACAATGTTCACCCTCTCACTTGAACGACCTTTTTCAAACAGATTGGTACTTGAATGGAAAAATAGTAAAATATTCATACTTGGTATTGGTTAATATAGAATACTAGTGGCCCGTGCCGTCATTATAAATGACGGCAAAAAATTAACACTTCACCAAAACCCCCGCCGTCTTTTGGGCTTCCTCATTTTTCCTATATCTAATACTGAAGAAAAGATTCCAAGGTATCCAACTTTTTTTCGCATTTTGAAATCTGAATTTTCTCCTATCTTATTAGTTCCATTTTTGCCTTATCTAATAGGTACTGAAGAAAAAGATTCCAAGGTACCCAACTTTTTTTTCGCCTTTTGAAATCTGAATTTTTTCCTATCTTATTCCCATAGAGCGTGACAGGAAAGATATAAATATTGTAATAAATAAATAAAAACACGACGTGAATTATTATATAGTACTGATTTTCGCTGTTTTAAAGCTGGAGGCGTAGTGCTCGTAATTGCTTATATGGGCGTTTTAGTATTTTCATAAGAATATTTGTATAATTCGTTCATTACTTGAACTTTCCACAGGCCGCCGTGCTTCTAGGAACAAATTTAGTTTGAGTAACGCGGTACCCAAAGGATATAATAGCATACCTAAAGGCTGTAAAGCCTTACTCGTGCATTCTATAATATTTGGACTGTTGACTATACGAGAGACCCGTCACATGGAGTGAGGAGTCGCGGCCCCCACGACAGCAGTGCAACCTCAGCCTTATAGTAATAGGCCGCCGGGACATTTTTGTATCGTAGCTCCTTTGTTCTCTTCTGTTTATCTTAATATTGCTGACGTCATTTGTTGTGTTTTTCCCTTTTTGTTTTCGACTTGCTGTTCTCTTACTCGATGGTGTATCCCACATAGCATTGAATCTTTGTTCGAGATTGGACCAACCTTGTATCTCAAGACTGGCCTACCCTACTGTTAATTTTTGGTATGTTGGTCCAATGTTATCCCCGGCCCTGTCTTGTGTCAACAATATCGGTGAATGTTCAGCCAACGTAACAGTTGCGTGTTATACCTGCAGAACTAGGAAATCGTCGTATTAATCAGCATCGAATTTCATCTCCCTTGTTTCTTCCGCTGTTCAATCACCTCTGTAGTGGAAACGGAGACTTAAACTGCTCGATTTGACAATAATTGTTCATTTGACTGAAAAGTTTTGCTTCCTTACGAACAATTTCCATTTTCGAACTGAATATGGACTCTTTTCTCCCCGTATTATTTGTGCTGTTTATAGTAACAACTGATAATGTTAGGCCTGTTTGAAGCCTGTGAGTTTTTGATTCATAAAACAACGACACATTTGAGTGTATCATCGGCTTATGTAGTGTGCACGTTACTGCTTGCAGCAATACCTGCTTTGTTTACCCTGTCTCCCGTGCTGAGTTTGCGTCGTTTGTTTAGTGTAGGTATTTAGTTCAGAATTGCTTTATGACCTAGAAACTGTTGAGTTGGAATCCACATTTAATTCCGGTATGATAGTTAAACCAGCGTAAGGAGTCCGATGGGCGTGGCTGAGAACGCAAAGCAACTTGGCCAAATCTCACTTATATAAGAGCGGGGTATAACTTGTCTCAATCGATGAAATTATATTTATTCTCGAATACTCAAAGTAAGTGCATTAGTCGATAGATTAGATTTGGCACTGCTGCGTTCAATTCAGCCCCGCCCCTAAAGGACTGCTTACGCTGGTTTTACTATAGCTATTATTATGCGCAAGGGATTATATTATGCAAGCTACATATGTTGGTTTTATATATGTCCGATAAACTGAGCTTCCCATTCTCTGCTAAAATGTTCGGTGTATGCCGTGTAAAATACGACACTGCTGCTTGCATCGGTACCCGCAATTTATCCGGAGTAGCTGCAGGGAAATTGCGCATCAGAGAACAATTGTGCAAGCGTTCAGCTTTGCAACGGTTTCAATTACTCCTTGTGTTGTGGTTACTGCAACTCACTTTGGCACATATTGTTTCGCATTTACAGTCACTTGTAACGGACCATAAAAACTGCCGTATTCAACACCGTGCGCCTTGTAATCGACACTTCTTTTCCTTCACTTTCGCTCTTGCGGACCCATTGGTGGTTCCCGTCGCAAAACCAAGGACTGTTTGACAGCGATATCCAAATTCCTAACATTCTATTACCACGTTGAACATTGACGAAATTCACCTTTTGCCTTTTGAAAAGAGAAGTTGTTAAGGAATGCAAAGCATGGAGTGCAACATTTCTTGAAGGGACTTTCATTAAATACTACGTAGCTATTATTTGGAACCAGTTTTACGAATTGTTATTCTCAAACGAGTTCCTGCAGTGAAGTTACCGTCTACTTCCGAAATTCTCAGTGAATATTCTGAAAAAGTTTATGTGCTAGAGGAGAAGAAGTACCTACTTTGGAGATTGAAGATGAAAAATTATCCTGCCTTTATTCTCGCTTGCGGTGGTTCACGCCGACCACTTTGTTTTGCTGATCTCATAAGGTATCGTATTTGTTCAATTTGCAGGAAGTGTTGAAAATCATGATGAATATATGCCGTACCTTTTTTTTTTTGGAATAGTGCTAACCTGTCTTCCATTTTACGCAAATTTTTGCGCGTTAGTAACTTTTTTTTTCATTATCATCTTACGTTTTAGCTGCTCTGCATCTGCAGTCCTGAGGTATTGTTACCAGGTGCGGTAGGTAATCCTCAGAGCCTTGCCTCCCTAGCCGTCTGAATGTACTTCGCGTCTTTTTTTTTTTTTATCGCGTTGTTTTAAATCAGGGAGAATTCTATGTTTTGGGGAGGAAGGCTTAAATTGAGATTAAAATAGTTCTTCAGTCCACGGGACAGGCGCTGCCTGTATAGCAGGTATCAAATGCACGGTTCAGTGGTTTTACGTTGAATGCTCATTGCAGTAGTAGTCGTCATCGTCGGTGTAGTAATATTCTCCTAAGTTTACCACCGCACCCACAATAAAGTGAGATCCAAGCAGCAAGGCTTGGTGCGGTCACCGTGGGGCGAACACACCATACGGACAACCAAGTGTCCAGTGACACGTTATTTGTCTCGAGTCGGCCACGTGCGCTACTACGGGCAGGGAAATAAGGCGCAAAGCATCTCAAAGAGACTGAAAAGGAAAGGAGGAGAAGACGGAAGGAAGCCGCTCGTGTGTACGGTCTCCCGTGGTCCCCACACGTGAGAAGGTTGGAGCCCCGCGGAATAGGTCAACCCCGCGATCGGTGGCCCACCTCACGGAGCAGCAGAAGGGGAAGTACAGAGAACCTACCTAATCTTACACACTAACCTTCTCAGTAGGAACAGGAGCCAGCTGCTACATCCCTGCGGAAAGTCAATCAGGATCCCTTGGGGGCGAGAGGTCCCAGGAATTTTGACAGGGATAGAGTTCGCCAGAATATCCCCTGATGGGAATGCTCACTGCTTATATATTTTTAAATACTTTGTCCTATCCACAAAATAAATTTCGAAGCATATATTATATGTATATCAGCGTTTCACTAACATCGATGTTTATGGTTTACTTCTGTTTTCTACGTATGGAAAGTTCCGCTGGTAACGATGAGACGTGCAGGAACCCCCGCCCATCTGTGTGCGCCTTTTGTGCAGATTCACCGGTGTGTGTGTGTGTGTGTGTGACCGACCAACTTGTTAAAGGAAGTTGCGGTTTAATTCTTGCTCAATGCTCGCCAAAAGAAGCAGGCCCAGTAGTTGTTCTTTGCTATTGTTTGATGAATAGTAACTTCTTCTGCAGAGTTTGACTAGAGATGGCGGGGCTGTATAGCTTACTCTCACCGCTCTCCCATTCCTAAGAAACTCTTCCTCCGTTGGGCGGGTGATGTCTCTGTTTGTCTGTTTACCGTCTCAGTTCCATTACGGGTTTTTTGCTGCTTTGGAAAGCCGGTAACGATGGAAACTGTCTTCAGTGACTATGTTTTCGAAACTGCATATTTTTGTAAGCCTTTTTAGATTTTGTATGGCCGCGTAGATACAAGTACATTGTTAAGTACAAAAGCACTTCCTGCGTTTCGCTATCTTACTTTACGCACTTCTTACTTCACGCATTTTTCCTGGTAAAATCTCACTTGTCGATTATTCCTTCTAGTTTTCGCAGTCAAGCAGTCCCTGTTCCATTTGCTTCCTGGAAATGTATATTGCCACGCGTTTAGCTGTCACCAGTACGCCGTGCTATAGAGTCGTTGTTAGTTCCACCTATGTGATTTGTGCTAATTTGAAGTAGAGCCCATAATGAAAGTGACCAATATTATAACAGAAATAAAAGTTAATGCTCATCGAAAAAACATTACTGAAGCGAAGTTAAACGTGCTAAATCGAATTTAAACATGAAAAGAGTGTAAAGGAAATTGCTAGCGATTACTTATTTGACACAACAATGCGTTACATTAAGAAACCTGACGATGAAATAAAAGCTTGTGCTATGTATGATGCAACAGGAGTTGTAAAGAATATTTTCGTCGACGTCGTTCACCTTTTCATTAGATAAAGACACATTTGTACACTTGGATACAAGATCAGAGAACTGAGGGTTTTCCGTTGAATGAAAATCTGATAACAGAGAACAAATGTACTCGTACCACTTACTGTTTTCTGCTCCTGCTTTTCGCTTCACTCTTGGCACCGAACTTGCAAAAACTAGGAAGTTGTAGCTACTGCAGTAGGCCTATACGTAAATATCGGAGTGATAGAAACCCTTGTACTGCGTCGCAATAGTCGCAAATCATTAATTCACGCCTATTCAATCGCAATAGCTATTGAATTCTTCACGCAGCTCATGAAATGCATGCAACTATTTGCTAATCACTCTTATCACATTTCTAAAAATATATTATAGTACAATTCCGATGAGAATGGATTTTCGAATTGGTTAGATTAGGCTCCTTATTTTTGCAATAAAGGTTCCTAATTTTGTTAGAAACCTTTACCAATTTTCTAAGAATGGTTTCTGTAATTTTCTGAAAAACATTTCCCAGATTTTGTAAGGATGGTTTCCCAAATTTTATAAGAGCTGTCCCTTTAACGTTTGAGCTTTGAGTCGCAATAAAAGCAGTAGTGAAGCATCAATTAATAGGTAGGTTAATTACACACAGGTACACAATACAAGCTTCTACAATGATATGTCTCTAATGCTGCTAGAAATAAAATGTCACTAATTCGATTCCATCATGTAATCGTTATACTGCTTTTATTGCACGATCAGATATGGGATATAATAAATACGTTGGTAGTCCATTAAGAGCGGCATGTTTTGAAATTGGTAAAACGTTTCTCTATGTCAACACACACATAATGGAACTGGAGCTACTCCGTTAGCAATTATACTGAGGAGTGAGTGAACCATATCACTTGAGAAAGATGTGGGGATAATTATATGAAAGAGATGGAGAAACGGAGAAACTAAGAAAGACTCAATTGTAACACGTCCTGAAGCTTCATCATTTGTAAGGAATATTGCATATCAGTACAATTTATTCCTGCTTTGCTTAACACAATGTTCGCCTAAGTATTTTGTATAAAAACACTGCTACTGTTTGAGTATACTGGAACGAGGGGCTTCACCCCAGATATTTCGGACGAGTAGAGAATGAGCAGTACATTATCTTTAACGAATCACTGTTCACACAATAGGATGCTGTATAGGCTGCGCCGAGAACTGTAGTAAGTTTTCTACCCAGTTGATCGAAATGTGCTTTAAATTTAAAGCTCAGCTTTTCATGCAACTGGAATTGGACTAGAATGTTCAATTTAGGACACCTTAACAATTTTTGTTGATAAAAAAAAAACGGGACGCAACGTCTGACGAGAGCGTGGCGTGCATTATAACAGTAATTGGTTCTCCCTTCTTGAACAGTCTAATTTGAGTAAACGGTCCGTCTCTTGCCCCCAGTTTAGCCATTAAGCAATAGATAAATAACTGAAATATTTGTATTTCTTTCCAGACCGGCCGATCCCTGACGTGCACATATCTGGCTCACGCATCCGACAGCCCAATGCGACCCCCCTCGCTACATGGGAGCCGCAGTTCTGCGTCCTGCTGCAGGACCAGGCGACCCTCACTTCCTACAGGGCCGAGGAGATGGCGGTGAGTACCCTGAGTGTCTTGTACCTTCTTCGTTCGAGACGTTGAATCTAGCCCTTTGCCTGCTGACGGTCTTTTAGAGAATATCGTGAGATGTTAATTCTTCATATTCCATAGCTATCTTTGGACAGTAAATAAATCTTTTGTATTTTTTAGCCTATACTTGCTTTTTGTAGATTGGATATTTCTTTAGATATTAGACACCATTATCAATTCTATATTCGCGAAAGCAGTACGTTGTTTCTCTCTTTGTAGAAGCTGGCACGTCCATGGAGTGGTCTGTCCAAGCAGCGGATGATTGTTATTTCCTGAATTTAGTGTGTAGATACACCAATTGAAACCATTTCCTTTGAAGAGATTTCTAAAATACGTAGATCGCATGGGGTAGCAGCTGTCCCTAACTCAGTAAAATCGTCTAAACGCACGAGAACTTTGCACTGCTCGGCATGGGATCTAATGGCAGACTGAGAGGGGTTGCATAGGATATGGCCCGTACAATAACTCCTGCCGGCATGCTCAGCCGCACGAAAACATAGAGACCGGGTGGTCGAACCCACGTATTCTGACGCACAAGATTCGCAACAGTGTTTATAAATTACGGAACTGAGCATGCCTTTCGGAAGGTTGTCTTTGTACTTGAAATAAAAACCCAACTTAAAACTATTGACTAGAATGAATTTGAACTGTCATTGCATGAAGTACCTGGACAGTCAAGCTGAAAGTTCGACTAGAAGTTATTCCGATTATCTACCAAAGTAAGGTAAGGAAAAATAGACTGTGTTCTTTGGCACAGTGACAGTAACAGTTTTTCTATTGTAGATCGTATCAATAAATTTCCTAACAAATTTCTCAAATAGGCTAACCGGGTAACCATTAAAAATAAAAAAGTCTTCAGAAAGGCAATCTCCAAATGGACTTCTGCGAAAATTGAACAAATTCGATAAGCTAAATTGTTTTTCATTTTACTATTCCAGATGTTGATAATGGCGTTGAAGGCTGAATCGTTCAAATTTTATAGATCTGAACTTTAGTTTTCTTTTAAAATATCAATCATGCTTTCTCTGCTACTTTTTACCCTTGCCATTCTCTCCATAGAGTGTAGATGAGTTATTGGGATTACGAAAAAAATTTCCTATAATGAATAACGATGGCCCTTGGCTAGAGCCGCATTTCTGTTTGCGAAGGATAAATTATTGGACATTAACGGTGTTTATTTAGGAGTAATCAGCTTCTTGCATTTTGAAGTCGTCTACGCGAGACCTCGACACAACACTGGAACTATTTCTCTTTCGACGTGTTATCTCTGATGACTGTTATTGATACTTTTCAGATCATTTTGAACGATTTCTGTAGATTAATTGCATGTCTATTTATAATTTGTGTATTTTCAATACCTTCATGTCTAGAGGCATACTTTTCTGTCTAGTGGCAATTTCTAACTTAGAGTATAATTATGTACCTCGTCGAATTTGTCCAGCAGTTAATTGATCATAATATATTTCATACTCCGCGAACACCTTGTTAACGTTTTCTACCGTTGTAAAGACCTTTTTAATCTTTTCTGACGTTGTAAAGACCTTTTAATGTTTTCTTACATTGTCTATCAATTTATGAATGATTGTACTATGCGTTTATGACTGCCTTGGTTTCATACTTCACTAAATTCGTTTTTTTTTATAGTGGCTATTGCATGTAAAGAAGTAGACTGGTACAGTTATCCCGATCGTTTTTTTTTTTTCTTGTGGAATTTTTTGTGATTTTCCAGTCCATAGTCTGTTTTGTGTACAACGTTAGTATTGGTGTTTTTGGTGAAGTATAACACTGTTACATGTGTTTTATTTATTTCTACTGCACTGAATTTGCTTGTCATGACCTGTTATATTTCTTATTTCCCCCTGAATTTTATTTAATTATCGCAATAAGTATATATTGTATTATGCCCGGTATTTAAATGAGTTTGTGCTTAGCCCACAATGATGTATCTTACCCAGTGAGTAAATCCAATTCTAATTCTTGTAACCTGTTATCTTACTCGCTCCAGCGTGTCAGGTTGCATCATTATCTCCAAATGGATAAGTAACTCGAGGTTTATCAAGTTCTGTATCGTATTGAACGTCAACAGTACAAGCGTGTGGACATGTAGTAAGCCATGTCGTTAGGTGTGAGCGTGTACCCTACTGCGGTGTCGTAAGCCGTAAGCGTGTCGTAAAGTGTCTCCTAACAAGACCCGTACTGCCGCCAGTGGAGGGGTGGGTGCCCTGCAGGCCGCTGGGAAAGAGGCGTCGCTCACACCAAAATGCTGCGCCCGTTTGCTATATTAGGTTGTGCCGTATGCACGGTGTGTCCTTCCGTATTCATAAAAGGATATTCCCGGGTACCAAAGAATACGATTGATGGTCTGGGTGCCAGAATACCTCATTTTTGCCTTTACTGATAGGGAGCCGCACGCAGCGGTGCGCACCGTCTCTCACGTTGGAATAGGTTTTTTTTTATGCTTCAGGTCTTAAAATATTAATAAAATATCTTCTATTTTATGTAGTATGGCTCTGTAGCATATTTTGCCTACTTGCGAAATTGATTCAATGCTGCATCACTTTCATTATTTGCCTCGTCCAACTGTTTTTGCACTCAATGTTCTGTTTGCTCTCCCAAAACACTATTTGTTTATTTGAAATTAATGCATGTTTTTTTTTGGGGGGGGGGGAATTGGCCTCCATGCTTATAATGCTATGTGTCATGAAGTTATCTTATCTGATAGCCATTCGTGCATTGTCATGTACAAATGAGCTTCTAAGATGTGCTACTCTTACTTTGATGAGTCGACGATAATCATAACATTTTTGTTTAATAACAGGTTCTTATGATGGCTTAGCCTCTGCTCCCCTGCATGCATGTTTATAAACATTGCCATTTTTTTACAAAATCTTGCGGCCCAGTCTCGATCAGATAGCTATGGTCAAGTTTTCGCTGAGACCAGATTTTCTTAGCGTAATGTACGCCGTGGTCGTGTAAAGTTGGCTTTTGGCCATAGTCAAATGAACGAGTTTCCTCAGCCCCACCTCTGAAGATGTCGTGTCCTTTTCAATAGCACAGAAGCGTACACTTTGCTAGTTCTAGTTCGCTCTAAATTAGCACAGATATCCGATACTTTGCTAGCACCACTTGCAGAGCAGACTGGCACGACAGCTAACATTTTTGTCACTCGTTTGGCAGACACAGGTCTGTTTTTTGAGGACTTGACAAAACTGGGGGACAATTAGCTGGGAAATTAGTTCATTTATCCAACGTATGAACGCGGCTTTAGTGGGTACGATTTCGTATTGTTGCATAAATGCATAGCTCACAAGTTGCTGGTTTGGTTGAAGAGCTATGAATATTCAGCGACACTACACAGATTTCAATTACCTACACTCGGAGAAAGTTCGTAAGTTGCCCCAGCTTACCGTCTCGGTGGTCTTTTGAACCCTCATTTTCTTTTGTTTGTCTTTCCAGATGAATTTCCTGCCACCAATGTCTTGTATTGCCTCGGATGCCTAACGCTGCACTTCCGCCACTTTGCGTGCGATCAATTAGCATTGTTTTGGCATTAGAAGTCGTGCGAATTACAGTAGAAAGTGCGACGCTCTTTCGATTTGCCTACGCAGCTGAGCATGATGGATCCTTTCTTTGTAGCACGGCTGTCCATAAATCTTTGTCGCTGCGGTGCGGCTGCGTTAGGTAAACAGACCCTCATTTCCGGTGTCTTCTGCTCCGTGCGTAACCAGCGCTTGACCTGCCGCAGCTCTGGGAAAGTGGTCTTTTGCACTCTGGTCTCCCTGTCCCTGGTCTGACTTGATATAGACGCAGTCGTATTTTGAAACTGCATGGTCCATTATAGTTTAATTGAAATTGCATGTGCGTGAATATTGATAATTCATACAGTGCTTAATTCTGATATATTCGACAGTGTGAATCGCCTGATCTTTCTGTAATTCTTTATTAATTTGAAATTATATGCACATCTAAACTTAGGAACTGAGATTCACTTATCCGTGAATCACAAGTTCATTGAATACACCGCATCAATAACTCCCTCAGTATATGCCCCATTGCCCCTGTGTCTAGCACTGACTGAAAGGTGCGCATACTATGCATTAATCACATTACTACTCTCACTGTTCTAGTCGGGGTTTTAGAAATTGAATTCGGTGTATTGGTCAGCTGTAAGTACTATGGTTTTCAGTCATGGGAAGTTGGGTGTACGCCTTCACAAGTCCAGCAGCGCATGTCGAAGTATAAAAATTGCAATACTGTACTCGTATCCGTGACTCTCTTTTAGATCGGTAATACTGAAACTACAATATGTGGCGCGTGCTATATTCACTCCTCAATAATGCAAGATAATGAATATTTATTTAATTGTGTACTCCCGAAGTTCTACAGTGTTCGAGTTAGTAGTTAGAATTGTCACATATTTTCTTGTTTATTATCACCCGCGAACAAAGTGAGAGAGGTGATAAGGTTTTCGTTGAAGATTTAAGTATGTATACGGTATATATATTTGTCTGTCCACCCAATAAGTGGTCGAAGGAGTTGAGCAATCTTCATACTTTTTGTAGGGAGCTTAGTGGGTTGACCTAGATGTGACCCATGCAAAAAAAACTAGACCTAGCTGGCCATAAAAAATGACGGCGTTGAATATTCTCCACCGCCGCGATTTGCCTTCACCGCGGCAGATCGTCTGGAGAACGGGGCGATTTATTTTTTCCTATGTTATTATTGAAGAGCTAATCCATGGAATGAATGCGGTTGTGCTCGAGCCTCGTTCATCAGAAAGGATTCGCTGAATTTGCCCCCTACCGCGGGCGATGGTCTCACGCCACCGAGAGGCGTTCTAGTTTTTTATTTTGTTTGCACGCCACATGTATAGGCCTATAACTCCTGTTGCTGGATTAAGCCTGTGTAGCAATGTACATGAAAGCATTTTATGTTTATCTGCCTACTATTCACCACAATTTTATATGTATCTGGCCCATTTATTCAATATTCAGAAGTATAATAGCCTATAAATACTAATCTGAAGGAGTCGGGAAAATTTAATAACTCTGACTCTGATTTCAAATAACTATATTGGGATGCTAATAAGTCTGAACCTCTCATGTCACGAAATGGAAGTTGTTTACAAATACAATGGGTTGTCTTTCGCCGCAATTTTCTCACAGTCTCGCTCAAGGGGTGTTTTCTAACTGTGGACTTTGATGCATCACCTAACTTCATGGGTACGATCAGCGCTCACCGAGGTTTGAATGACGATTGTGCAATATTGAAATTGCAGACTTTTACGTCCGTGTCTGCTGCTGTGGTGGTTTGATTATTACGATTCAGGAGTCCATCGTATTGTCTTACCTTGACGCGGTTCAGTGCTGGGCTCCTTTCTGTTTCCTATAGGAGCATTGTGCTGCTGGCTGCCTGTGATTAGCCTTTAATAGTTCTTTTATGTATGTATGTTGGCAAATTGTTCTTTGTAGCCGCTCTTGTTTGTTACCAAGCCTTGCTTTGCGTACGATCTGTCCGAAGCTCAGAGAAATAACATTGTGAATTTAAATGCTTGCCAATTTTGCTGTTCACATTGGGCATAAAGGAGTAAAGTATAGAGAACCCTCGGCTGGCCACCAAAGGCTGCAGGTCTGTTCCGAAGGGAGTTTTCAAACTTTGAGAAAACCACGCTCTTGTTGCCGTACGGTGCATAAAGACAGCAAGTAGAAAAATGTTTGAATGGAATTAGCAAAACTAATTAACACTGTAAAGAGTAATTTGGCTGTTTATGTGATGAAGTTTTTAGCGCGTCCGCTTCCGGCAATTCGGTAAGGTGCGCAGAGCTGATGATGAAACTTCGTATCTCTCTGCAAGTCGTGCCAATCTCTCTTCATTTTCATCAAGATGGAGCGCCGGCCTGCTACACACCAAGACACCTTCCATGCGAGTTGCCAAGCTCCTGGCTTATCCGCATATTCATAACTCGTGCCAGACTTATCAGTAAACATAAGTTGAGATGGGCGTGAAGTTCGCTATGGAGCTAAGCGCTCCGTGACTCCGCCATTGCGCAAAGCTCATGCAGACTTCGCATGGAGATTCGTGCTGGAGGTGACGTGCCTCTCTGTGCTCGTAGCTACGTCTGAAATGGTGTAATTTTCAGTATATTTTGTCTAAGCAAATAGTTCAGTCAGTCGAATGGTCAATGCTCGCCCGCCCTAACACATGACCGAGACTGTGGGAATCAACGGACCCGTATCAAGCTAGGGGTATGGACGACGTGCACATTTTTCTTTTGCTCTTTTATTGGTTGCACGATTGTTAATTAACACTACGAATTCCCTAATTTTAAAGTTTCAAATAGTCATGGTGCGGCTCAGTTTCTGCTGGATTTCGAACAACTCGACCAAAAATCACTGAAATTTGCACCTCACGTCTCTGCGTGTTCCTGTAATTTTTCTTTCCGTGACGCAGTTTGTCATGATTTTGGAGCATCATCTTTGATTCCTTATTGAAAGTGTTGCAACGCTTGTGGTTCTCGACGATTATTCTGCTGTGGTCGCGACCGCTAAAATGGCTACTTGATTGTCTTGCGAAATTAGCCCAATTTGCATCTTTGACCCCGTTAAGGAATTAGGCGGAAATTATTTTCGATACTTGTGCACCTCTCCGTTATGAAATAGCATCTGTAAGAATCTCCTGTCAATCGTTGGCGTATTTCCAAAATAGTTCAGGAAATTCCAACTTTATTGAAATCTTCACGGGCAGTTAAGTAGATTTGTAGGTTGCGAGTTATGAAGTCATGGAGTTGAGCTAAAAGAAAGAAAACAATATTTGCTGCTAAAGCGTTACAGCGATATAGTATTTTACAACCTGCATATGTAAACCTAAGAATATATCTTGTACAAAAGTTTATCGACTTTATCACCGCCATGCTTACCTTTGAAGTTCGGAACGCTAGCAAGCACTGGCACCAAGGACGGTACAGCAATATGCTGAACTAAACTTCTACAGGAACTGATTCCTACCCAACCCTTTGGCAACATGTGACGTTTCAATCAATAAATGTATGCGCCAGAAATGTGCTGTGATATGTACTACACTGCAAGGTTCAGTGTTTGTACAGCATCTGATTACCTATATATTACCGGTACGAAACGCCCGTTTCTTCGCTGCTCTATATTCTTACTAGGCTCCATTCTGTAGGATATCTTGCCCTTTTCTTTCGCCAGTGTGTGCGCTTCGTGACCTCAGAACATAATAGAACTTTAGTCAGGGAAGGAAGTGACAATCAGCTGTTCGGACGTGAATTTATGCTTCACACTCAAATCTGCCGAAATAAGAAGTGCATTTATTGTTGAAACTTCATTTGTGTCGCCACGATCTCCAACCTGGTCTAATTTTCGCTGTGCTCTATATTTTAATCAGCGCATAACCGGTAAAACATAAATCTATAACGCCAATTAGTGTTATTGTTGCCCAGAAAACAGAGTAGCTGAAGATCTTCTTGTCATTTGTGCTGATAGCCTCGATACATTTACCTGAAAAATGATCGGATGAATTGCAAGTATAAAGTTCAACTTGGAAGTGTTTTTTTTTTTTGCCTATCGATTCAGCATTTTGTACACTTTGGTATCATCCTCCTCCTCTTCTGCGACTTTTGTTCAATTTCTGTCATATTTGCCGGTGCGGAGGCGTGACATTTTGAACGAAAGTATGCAGCGTTTACTGGCGCTGCGGCTCGTGAAAGGGTCGCCCACAAGGTCGCTGGCTTATTGAGATGCACAATCGTGTCAGCGCTGTGGCCCCGCGTGCTGGCATTTGCGTTCCTTGTTTGTTTTTCTGTGCCGCGCTTTTTACTTTTTACCTACTTTTTATTATATAAATTAGTTGTAGTTTGAATGCTGAAAGTATTTAATATCATTATCAAAAACAAAGTCTTCCATTGCAACACTGTCGAAACTGGTTGGATGTTTATGGGCTAGGGAAGAGGGGCTGTTAGCTGATTATTTTCTGTTACACGGTTTAAAGGTGCATGGAATTCATGGAAGTATTGAAGCGCAACATGAGTTACATGTATTACAGTAGAAAACTTATCCAATCTGCCTGGATGTTTATTGAAATGCTGAAGAGTAACATTAAGAAATATATGGTGCATTCAGCCGCAAGCGGCGTTTGATAACTTTGTACAATTAAGAACGTTACAATTTAAGGCTATTTTTAAGCGGTTGGCTGTTGTTGGGAGGCCGCGGAGAATTGTGTAATTTAGGTAGTATACTAAAATATGATATTAATAATTTATCATAGTGATACTGATGCATCCTAATATCATGGGAATTTAAATAATACTTAAAGGTCCTCCTCTGTACTTTGGCCAATGCTGAACTTGTCCTAAGGGGCCTAATAGTAAACTGTGTTCAAGCTAAACGTTGCTTGTTGTGCGTAAATGCAATTAGGGCATGCTCGAGAAGCATGTGTAATTACCTCCGCCAAGGAGGTAATTTTTTGTCGTGTTCGTCTGTCACCAAGATTACTCAGAAAGTTACGAACGGATCTTTAAAATTTACAGGGATTGTTAGGCATGTTAACAGTAACAGATGATTAACTTTTGGTGAAAATCCGTTTGTCTGCCTGTTTTTCTTAGTACCATAGCTCAAAAAACTATCGACGGATTTTCATGAAATTTACAAGAGTTGTAAGGTATATTACGAAGAGTAAAAGACCAAATTTTTGTGATAATCTGTTGGTTCGTTTCTCGCTTTTTTATTTTAAGCTTGTTGGCACAATAACTCAAAAACTTACAGATGGATCTTTATGAAATTTATAGGACATGTTAGTAATGTTGAAAGACAATCGTTATTAAAGTTTGGCGATGATCGGTTGGTCCGTTTGTGTGTTTGACTGATGTTTGTCAAAATGTTTGTTGGCAGCATAACTCAAAAAGTTCTGAACGGATCTATGCAAGAAAATTACAGAAACTGTTAATACTGTCAAAAGGCACAAATGATGATACTTTTGAGTTAATCCAGTGAAAATCTTCGTTTCAGAACCAATTGAAATTTTTCGTAGCTGTTGCCTTGCTTGGCGGAGGCATGTGTTCTCAGAGTGCTCTGTATAGTTGAGTTTATCTGAAATACTGTGAAATTGGTTCTGATTGTTTACCGAAAATTAGATTATGACATTACGCGCAAATTACGTTGTAAAGGTTTTATATCTTACGCTTACGGCCCTTCTCCGCCGAAGGCGTCCTGTCTTCAGAATATTGGTTCAAGATTGCGATATCCCCGCGTCCTCATGATAACGTCGCCCATGGTTGTTCCGTACGAGTTCGCCTTTGGAAGGGTCGCCTCTCCAACAGCTGGAGCAGCAACTACCTACCTACACACACGCTGCAATTAGGTATTTCGAGACCATCGCTGTCTGCTGCTCGCGTAACGTTAGGTGCTCAGAAGTCATCTCTTCCACACCAGCGTTTGCACAACTGCGCTCTTGACCTCACTTTTGATGGGCTCCTGCACTTGCCTTTGCACTAATTTCTTTGTGGCACCTCTTTGGTGCTGAGTCAAGTTTCTGCTCCTGAGGATGTCGTGAGACCTCAATCATGGAATGTATATTTGTTTCGGGCTGCTCTGCTGCTAGCAGCAACAAATTGCCAAGTATATGCGTATGAGTTGTGTGTTTTTTCTTCTGATTGTGTTCACTGAGTAATCAAACGAGAGATTCAGTAAAGCGAATTCGAACACCATATAGGCTCATTGGCTAGGCCGCCTCGAGCTAAATCGAAAGCTTCTACAGATTTTGAAACGCTCTGTATGTCGAGGCAGGTGGAATATACCGTTTGGCATGTAAGATCGAGGTTATACCCAGCCATAGAATTTGTCTAGTATTGGCGTGTGTCGAAGTCTATTGATGCTGAGTAGCATTGTAGGAATACCATGCGTAATCGTCTGTACTACCCAATGAAAACATTGACTGTCGATGAGTACACTGGTTACAGTTTATTGAATGTTTAGAGATCGGTACCAGGAAATAGTTTCATCAAATGATAGCACAATTGTATTGGCAGTCCCTTCTATAAATATTTTCTACAGGAGTAGTGAATTATTAGTGCTTTTCCCGTTTGCGTTTCACCAATGCTCTAATTGCATTAAACAATCTCCTCAAATTTAAACTTTTTACACCCGTTTAAACCAAATCTGTATAACTGTTAACCATNAGGAGTAGTGAATTATTAGTGCTTTTCCCGTTTGCGTTTCACCAATGCTCTAATTGCATTAAACAATCTCCTCAAATTTAAACTTTTTACACCCGTTTAAACCAAATCTGTATAACTGTTAACCATTTTGCAAAGCTACTTAAACAGTTACGGTAAGCAAAGCGTTTAAACTGTTAACAGTTTAAACATCTGCACAACTGTTCAAGTCTGAGAGGCATATGAATTAAAGTTTAAGTCATACATGCGTGGTAGGCCTGCAGCTCACACCGGTCAGGAGCCCTGAATTTCAGATCGAACAGTTTAAACGTTTTGCATAACTGTTTAAGTGGATTTGCAAAATAGTTAACTGTTAAACAGGTTTGGTTTAAACGGATGCAAAATGTTTAAATTTGTGGTGATTGCTTAAAGCAATTAGAACATTGGTAAAATGCAAACGGGAAAAACAGTATAATCTTGTATTCTACAGAGCATACTCGTTGCTTTCGTATGTTGTATCAAGTTTCTGAAATTCATTTATTCCCTTAATTCATGTAGGACACGAGTATCTGCGGTCGTCATTACTTTCTACCCTTATCTACTGAGCGTATTTATCAATCGAAACAATTAAAGTGTTTCTTTTGTACTGTTATTCCTATAGTATGTTCTGTGTTGCTCTCTTCATGCAGTCATTTTAAGGGCGCCAGCCTAAACTGCAGAAATCGGTTACTATCTCAGCCGTACGTCAGACATTTCGTGCTGTTGAAGTGTGACGGAAGAAAGTCAATCATCCGTACTTTCTCAGTCATTAGTGCTCCCACGAGACGTGCCTGCCCCAGCCCTTAAATTTGAGGTAAATTGCCGTATCAGCCGAGGTCGTCTGCTGTTTACTACGCATGCAGGGAGCCGCCAAAATATTACGAGCGACTCAGTGGAAGATGACTCGGTGTGTGAAAGTTTTCATCTTTATTAGTGTTGTGTTACTTGTGAGAACCTGAAACCCCGCGGGATACCTAGATGTAAATCGTAGCAAATTAGAACTGTGTATGAATGACAATTGAAAATCTATATTGAGAAATGAGTCATTTTTGAATAACATCTCTATATCTAAAGATTGAGGATAACATGGAGATCTTATGGTTAGCTTTGCTTTGGCTATGAAAGCTCAATAGAAAACATATTATGCCTACCAGCCTCCGTCTGAAGGAGGTGTGTGTATGTATAAGAATTATTCAAAAATCCGTTGCGCGCGCTGTCAGCTGTAAATTTACAGACTTTACTGCCCCAAAAATTTTTCTTTCCTCATTTTAATTAATAACGAAACTATTGAGTTTTATCCTTCGTTTCATGTTTTGCACTTTGTTAAGGTTGCGACTGAGATTTTTTCTCACAGTGTAACCATTTCATGTACGAATAGGAGCCACACCTTAATCCTCCATCACCACCATTACCCCATGCTTGGGTGAACTGCGGCACACATGTTACTCGTTTCAGTTTCGATTTGTTTTAGTTGCTACTTCATGAAAGTATGCAGGCGATATACACTTAGAACGGAAATAATAGCTTTATCGCAGAATTGACCACATCTCGACTATTTGGCTATATATTTCAGTGAAAATTTCACATTTGTGATGCTTATAGTGTCTGTAAATTTTCAAACTACTTACTAATCGTGCTGGTTCGAGAACAATTTTTTTTATCAATTTTACTGATTTCACTGAGCGGCGGTAAAAGCTTTTTTACTAAAAAATAAAATATTCACAGTTTTATATCACCAAAGGAGCAAAAATAAATAACACAAATGAGAAAAGAAGTATTAAACAAAAAATCAATCAAAAGTTTACAATGACTGAAAAAGTCTTATTTGCCAACATGACTGCCATGACGTTTAATAACTTCAATAATCGTTGTATCCATGCAGCCAGTTAGTATCT
This sequence comes from Parhyale hawaiensis, assembly GCA_001587735.2. Taxonomy (NCBI): domain Eukaryota; kingdom Metazoa; phylum Arthropoda; class Malacostraca; order Amphipoda; family Hyalidae; genus Parhyale; species Parhyale hawaiensis. The sequence continues at coordinate 18,583,257 of LQNS02278096.1, read as the reverse complement.
TTATTGCCGAAGGTGGAATTGCCCTTGCTGCTGCAGCAACAGCATCCCACAAGACTGATTTTGAGTTGTAGTGCCTTCCAGCTGCGTAAATTTCCCTTTTCAAAAGGGCCCAGAAATGTTCAATTGGGTCTATAGATCAGGTGAGCATTGTGGCAAATCTTCAGTTTCTCTCCATGGAACCACAAAGAGTCCAAAAATACTGTGGTAGTACGGGCAGAGTGAGAAGGAGCATTCTCATGCATGAAAATGAAGTATCGAAGCAACGAAAGGGGTATGTCATCCAGCCATGGGACCAAGGCGTCCTTTAACATATCACAATATGATGCAGATGTAATTTTCATAGCATCAGGTACTCTAACCGGACCTACAAGTCGATCCCTATGATACCAGCCCATATATAACACCACCTTCCTGTTGTTGAAGTTTTACGCCTTGATGACACTCGTCTCCAGGTAGCACCCAACCCTTACTTCACCCATCAGTTCCATCACGGGTTGCCTGAGTTTTGTCGGTGAAAAGAACATGATTCATGTTGATCTTCATGTATTTCTCTGCCCATATTCCATCCTCAAAATTTTACGTCTTTGGGTCAAAGGAGGCAATTTCAGAGGGGATTTAATAGAAGCAATGTAGCGCAGGATGTCATTACTTGTGGTTTTAGGCACTTTAGGAAGCCCAGCAGCCATAAAAATTGATTTACTTGTTCATGTCTCTATCAGTAACAGTCTTTGAATGCCCAGCATCTGATCGTTTTTGCCGTGGTGAAGGGTCCTTCAAGAATCTTGTCACTGCGTCAATCTGGGGTCCTATTTTTCAGGCAATAACATCAGGAGAGTTGCCTTTAGAAGTATCTTTGATGATGATTTCCTTCTCCTCGTTAGAACTTTTCTACGTCCCATTTTAGCAGAATATACCGTACCAGAAGCTATTATTGTCGTATACCTTAAAATGAGAAAAAAATGCAGAGTTGTCAATCAGGAGACACAGCAAAATCTGAAGAAACTCAACAGTGTTGACATAAGATGTCACGATTTCCCTGCAAGTTTCATGAAAATTTGATAGCGCAAAAATGAGATATGGTCAATTTTGTGCTAAAGCCATTATTTCCGTTCTAAGTGTACTGTCGTTATTGTTGCTGTACAAGTTGTTAATTGATACGGTGCGTAGGCCGTATAGTTCTGTACGCATATATGTTTCTATACATGCCTGGAAAACTGTGCTGCGACCTACGCAATAAACGTTAGTGTTTAGTATCACACATCTTCACTGACCCAGCAACTACGTCTCCTGCAATATCTCATAACTAATGTCGTCGCGTTAATGCAACACTTTCCGGCGCTTGGTGCTCGCTCCAGGAAGTTCAAGAGCTGTTTACAGCGACCTAAATATACGTTGTTGCACGTCTAATTCTGCACTTTTCAGACAAATTTTGCCGTGTTATTTAGAACAGTTGTACGACGGGTAGCATCTTCTCTGTGGGTGGTGAGGTCTCACAAGCAAAATATAGGCCACAGGACTTTGGGTTAATACAAAGTGTAGATTGCTTTGAATACTAGCCCATCTCGAGAAATTTTAGGTTAACAGCCGATGTCTGAAGGAGAGTGTATCGGATAATGTTGGCTCATTGGCTAAAATTTTCAATTGAGATTGGATTTTAAAAGTTATGTGGCTTTTCTGGGCGTAGTTAGTATTTTGATGCTTGATTTGTGCAGCTGTTGCGGTTAGAACGGATGCGAGTTGGCGAAATTTAGCGCGTGAGACTTATCTAGGATTGTAGTTTTTCACTTGTAAGAACCGTAAACTATACACTGTATACTCACGGTAACTGCTGCCTATAGAGTGCTGAGCTCATCGCACTGGACATTGTGGGTTCGAAAGCCAACCTTGGGAACCAACTCGTGTACTGCTTTACGCACTGACTCAGCGTTTGCTAGGCATGCACAGCTACCGTGAGGGTACTCACCTCTCCCAGAAATGGGGAGAGTAGGGGACGCGGGTCGTTGCATGAGAACCTTCCGTCGGTGGCGCCATACTTCTTCACGATCCGTGGTCGACTGCAGCCGTAAACTCCTTTGTCCATCAAATGGCATGCATCCGCTGCACAAACAGTGTGTGTGGGTCCCCCGGTCAAGTTGGTGTTACCTTTGCCATGTAAACTGTAACAGTACTGTGCGTTACTCAGGTTTTTGTGTTTGTTCTTTTGGAAATTGCTGTCCTTAGATCACGTCAGTTTTTGCCTGTACTGTTGGCTGAATTTTGGTTTTCTAAACTGATGTAAAGTTGTCATTGTTTATGTGTACATACAATTAGATCAGCGTATATACGCAACTACTTGCTTGTTTTCTGTACTCTTGGGAATGGTTCTTTTAAATTGAGCCCAGTTTTTTCTGTACTTTAGGCTCAGTTTTGGCTCATTAAACTAATGTTTCTCATTTGTTTTTTTTTTCAAAATCCGTTAGTCACTGTGTGGACTGTGGCAGTTTCATACGGGGCTCAATTTTCTCATTGGGCCTTGGCAATTCCTGTCCTGAGTTCACCTTAGTTTTTGCCTGTAGTTTTGGGAGCTCCAAGTGACTGATGCTGTAAGCTGTAAGGATTGCTCCCTAATCTCTTCCTCTCTACTGAGCCGCCTTGCAGCTTTTAGACTTTACTGTTGCAGGGAGGTCTATTTCAGTCCCTCTACACAGCTGACGGCTAATGGTGTACAATGCGAACTTTGATCGTTTATATAGTATTGTTTTGGTGCAAAGTATGCTGACTTGTTAGCCGTACGCGGATCGCTTATGGGATAAATGAAATTAAGCTGTTTTCGTTTTCTCTTCCTGCTCAGTTTTTGGCATTTTGTCGTAGTAAAATGTGCTCGATCCCATCCCTGTGTGTCTAAAATTCATGATTACTTTTTGTTGATGCAGATACTCATTCGTTTGGTGCTATCTTAGCTTTGCATGATAGTCATACCTTATTTCACCATCTGAAGTGTTGATTGAAGTAAATGCAGTAAAGTGAGATAGGACATAAATAAGTGATTTTACTAAAATTTACTGCAACGCAAAATATTCAATTTTAAATGCTTCAACGTTTCGGACCCAATTGAGTCATCATCGGCAATATCGTAACTCTGAAAAGACGCAAAATTTATAAGTACTCGTGCAAAGTAAAACTAACTAGAGCACTCTGAGAGCGCATACCTCCGCCAAGTGAGCCAACGGTAGCAAAAATTCAAATTGGCTCTGAAACCATAATTTTCTTTGCATAAACTCCAAAATCTGATCATTTGT
>LQNS02278096.1:18525624-18536958 GCA_001587735.2 Parhyale hawaiensis | reverse complement strand
AGTCGAGAAAGATGAGGAAGAACAGATGGACGAAAGATCAGTAGGAATAAAAGGTGGGAAGGAAGCAAAGTGGGCACGAAAGACAGACAAGACGATCGTGATGACGACCCAACGGGTCACGGGGCGTCTAGTATTACATAAATCTCAGGTAGTGCTTTAAGTTTTCGTACGCAAAAATGTTGCAAATCGAGATAGCTCGTCATAGTTTACGCGAGTTTAATTTTGATCGAATCGTCCAGTAGCAGATAAATAGTGAGGGACTGACAAGAACGTAGTGATTGCGTCACTTGTACGGCTGTGTTTGAGTTACCTATTGCTAAGTTTATGCTGATGCATCGACAGCCACAATTTGCCATTCGAAAAATTATTATTAAATGTCGTCTATTGTTGATGTAGAAATCGTATATCTTGTTAGATTTAGTGTTACTTTGGCTTATGGCGATCGAAATGATCAGTTCGATTAGTATTTAGTTTGGACTAGTATCGGCTACAAGGTTGAATTTTAAGTCGTCTCAAGCGTAAGCGGTTAATGATTAACACCTAAAACTCTTTCATGAGCGGCAAATCCAACGTTCGGAGTTGAAATTTCTGACAAGCTAAAGCTAATTTCTTTACAGTAGCTTGTTTCGATCGCCGTGAACCTATGGAACATAGCCTAAGTAATTGTATCAGTGATCACCCACATCACAGCTGCGTAAATCCACGCGTTTCTTAAGTTTTCTTCGTTTGGTGTAGCGCTGAGACCGTGTTTCTTATATTTTACCAGGGGATATTAATTCCTGCTCCGAGAGATCACTACTTCTGGTGCGTTGCAATCACTGTAGTAACTGTATAATATTCAGATGCACCTCACTGTTCGTCTGTATATGGGCTGTATGTGCAATTTTCTCTTGGAAATATCATCACTCTTGTCTATTCATGTAGCTCAGAGGCGTGTCCTAAAAGATCTGTATGCCTCACTGTATTTTTTATGCATTATAACCACCTAAGTTTGAACACTTATAAAATACTTCAGAATGACGCAGTGAGCGTGTATATAGGTAGTTATTTTTACAATCCTTATTTTTTCAGAGAGAATTCATAGCGGAAAAGTTCTTAGTTGGAGTGAGTAACTGTGGACATGAAACAGTTTTTTAAGACATGAATTACTCTATACCGACTGCTTCGTTAAATTCCTCGATCGCTGTATCGTTGGTGGCCTTCCAGATAGACAAAAATTAGTATTAGGTAAAATGACTAGAAAATTCAACGTGAACACCTATTTGAAAAAATGTTGATTGTGTTAAAGTTTCTTCAGTTGTCCATTAACAGCATTACTCTAGGTACTTAAGTGCACTGCAGCTGGGAATTGTTCTATTCTGTATAACGTGCAGCGTCAACCGGAAAGACCATTTACGCCAATAATATTCTTATGTGCAAACGAAGTTTTAGTTATGTATGTATGATCAAAATACAATGATTGCTAATATTAGTAAAAACATTCCTATGACTTATTTGAGGAATGATGTATTTTTTATGAAGAATCACTTAGTTAGCGAAAATCCAGATAATTTTGCAGATGGTGCCTGGGAAGATTCGGAAGGTGATGGTCTTCCAGTAGCAAGTGGTGTGTTTTAGGTGCACTTTACGGGTCAGGAACTGGAAAGGAAGCACCACAACACAATAAAGAGCTTGAGAAAAACCACTGCGCAGGGTGTGAATTGGAACGGGTGTGTGCACTTACTGGGAAGCTGCAGGTGGGCGATACCACAAATTATGACTTGGTTTTGATGTTAATGATCATAGAGTGTGGGAAGTCAGGGCCCATATTGCGGGTCATGCCAAATGGGGTGAGCGCAGAGTGAGGATGTAACGCGTCGCCTGGCTCTCTTCTCTAGTAATTTATTATTGAAAGTGAGAGTGCCTATTGAAGTGGGGTGTCTTTTGTGCGCCCTTTGATTGCTGTGACTGATTTTTTTAGTGACGCTGAGTACTGAAATCAGTTAAATGTTAAAAGCAAAATCGCGGGCGACAGCCATGAGTATTATTTTAATTTTATTGGTGCTGAGGTATTGTCATTTTTTTACAACCACGAAATGACAATACACTAAAATTTTAGATGTTATGCTCTACAAGTCGTTACAGAGTTCAGTATCACGGCAGAAGAACATACTATATTTTACTTCTCGATATGTAGAATTTAGTGCTGCATGATGATACAATGTTATGCGGTATTGGTTTATCTCTTGCGTTCAATATCGTTATCCCCTACTCGACAGAATTATATTAACGACCATCACTTGTTTGTTGTGAAAATTATTTCAGTATAATAGTTGGAGAGGCAAAAATAACAATTCCACAGCTCGCGCTGTCGTGAAATTAGCCATGTCGATCTTGTTTAAGAGCAAAGGATATCCTTGGCTGTGCGTTATTCTATATCGATCAATCGATCAGTAGTGCAATTAAAACCTGTGCATTGTAACCTTGGCTATAATTTCAAGCTATAAATTCAGTTTCCTTATTTATACAGCATTGTTTCTTCACTCCCATAGTAGCCTTGCATTATTTACTTGACAAATGCTGCTATTTGTCTATTCGCTGTGTTTGCAGCGCTATCTTATAGGCAGAAAGCGCGCTGAGGTACTACAACGGTACGAAGACTTTATATAGTCACTTCCATGCTTATCGTTGTTACGCGTTTGGCGAATTTTCCTTAAGTTATTGCAGTTTCCACTGGTCCATGTCGCCGTAGAATGACAATGAAGAATTGGCAACAATACCTTTTATTAGTTATGTTAGTGGTACCGGTTTTGTTAATATAAAAAAAGATCTGCAGGATCGTATACCTATGGTTCATAAAACAAAGGATGTGCGTGTCGCCAGTTTCACGTCATCAAACTGTATTTTCGTCGTGTGGACAGTGAGCTTGAAAAGTGATTTCCTAGCTATGGGCAGACAGACTTTGCAAGGAAATATGAAGCCCGATCTAAAGAACGATCTGTTTGTAAAATATGTGCGGAAGATGAATCCCTGTAGATGAAAATTTTTGGAAAAGAATTAAAACTTTGAATTCTATTTAGCGTTCTCTAAATCGTTGGCTATTACGATACTAAGCTGAAGAAAGAAAAGAACTAAAGAGCAGGTACAATGAATGACCGGAATTGCAGCTAAAAAAATGAATATCATACTACAGAAAAAAGGGGGTAAGACATTCTTTGTATCAGAAGCTGCAGATAATGGAATTCGAAAGGATGCTCATCTCCGGTGCAAAGTGAATTGAGGAATTTCAGCGAATTGCTTTGAAAGACAAAAAGCGTGCCGAATCTACACTACGTAATGACAAAAAGATGCCCATATCCATCGGCAAGAAGTAAATTGAAGTTAGAGGAGCTTAATTGGGCTACTTGGACTTGATAGTGTGTTAATTTCTATCAGTAATTGCATGTTTTAATGTAAATGTAGAAAATTACTGGCAAAAACAATTATGCATACACTAACATTTTATGGATAAATAAGTATAGCAACATGAGCATGGTGTGCGTTGTTACTTGTATACAATATAGATATGCTGTATACTGTATGATGATGTTGCTCTGCATTGTGTCATGTGTATAGGGCTCCTCACTAATTTCTAAATGGTACTGTTTTAACTGGTAAATGGTTTTATCATCTTGATTTTATTTTGATTTTTCACCCGCTCCTATAGTTGTATTTTCCCGATGCTGCTTGTTTCTCTTCTCATTGTCTATTATGTCGTTTTGTATCTCGCGGATCTGCACAGATTGGTAAGTGAACGAACACTTGAATCTTATACGTTATTGTTCTCATCGAATAAATGCCATATGATCGCTGTTCGGGCTAGGCTAATTATACCGTGTACTTTATTTTTTCCAATGACTACTAATGAGTCTGAATCATTTATGGAATCATTGGACACATCTACTGTATTCTCTATTGTTTTCATCGTCTAAATGCCATGAGATCTATCGCTCTTGGGGCTTAACCATTTGTAAGAATAAACACATACATATACCGCATGCCTCATTGTTCTCATTCGATAAATTGTGTCTGGCGTGGTTAAATTTGCAGGATAATAATAATCTCCTTGAAGAATTTCCTATGATGGCTCACAGGTCTGAACCATTTGTAAAACAAATGCAATAAATCACTGGTTATTCATTCGAGATATCCCGCCAGGAGAATGATGTGGTGTGTGGTGGCGCTATACCTACACCGGCGGTGCCTGTCTAAGAGAGCAAGGTCAGAGGTTGCTCCTGACGACTGTCATGTTATTAATTGCGTTGTTCAATTGGTGAAGAGCGGCCGCTCCACACAATTGGGTCATGGCTCGGACTGCGGAGGTTACTTGTCTTGAACACTCTCAGATTATTTGCTGAAAGACAATGTAGTCGTGATTGTTCGCAGCCTGCGATCTCTCTGTCGTCGCTTGCGCCAGGCGACTCTATGCCGTACTGTGGTGATCGGTGCACCGGTTACCACTGGTGCTGCACCATGAGTATGGTGCTGGGCTTGGGTCAGACGTTTAAAGGTATCTATAACATTTACCTCCGCCAAGGAGGTTATGTTTTCGTCGGCTTTGTCTGTCTGTTATTCTCTTTGTCTGTTGCCAAGATATCTCAAATAGTTATGAACATGTAATTTTAGATTAGTTATGAACAGATTTGGATGAAATTTCCAGAGTTTGTTAGGTATGTTGAGAGGAACAGATGATTAACTTTTGGCGAAGATCTGTCCATCCATTTGTTTGTTTTTCGGACTCATTTTTCTCAATGCTATAACTCAAAAAGTTATATACGGATTTTTATAAAATTTACATGAGTTGTTAAGTATATCACGAAGAGTTAATGACCAAATTTTTGTAATGATCTATTTGTTTGTTCGTTTGTTTGTTTCTCACTGTTTTTGATTTAATGCTTTTTAGCACAATAACACAAAAAATAATGAATGGATCTTTATGAAATTTACAGAAGTTGTTAGTAATGTTGAAAGACATAAATGATTAAATTTGGTGCTGATCGGTTGGTTCGTTTGTATGTTTGACTCATGTTTGTTAGCTTCATAACTCAATAAGTTATGAACGGATCTCAAAAAAAAACTGAATCTGTTAACACTGTTGAAGGGCACAAATGATCAAATTTTGATGTTGATACAAAGAAAATAATGGTCTCAGAACAATTTTGTTTGTAATCGTTGCCTTGCTTGGCGGAGGTATGCGCTCTCAGAGTGCTTTAGTTGTTACATGTAACTGTATCAGAAGTGTGGATCGTGGTTGGACAATGCCGTAAACGGAAATTTGTATTGATTATTTAGACCTCGTATCAAGGGAGTGACGTCGGTCGAAGCTGAAGATACCATCGGTTATTTACGGGTCTGACTCCGTAGTCCGGGTTAAACTTCTTCCTCTGTGAAATCCTTTTATACTTCTCTGCAAACTCACATGAGATGCATTATTGCAGTCTGTGTGATTTTTTAGGGGCTGAGAGTTGAGGTTGACAGCAAGCAAGTGATCTATTAACAAGAATATTATTTTAGCCACACATTTACTGGCAAAATTCAGATTACCCTCCAAGAAAAGGTTAGAGTCGACAGCTGCTTGAGGAAGTTATTTAATGGTATCAACCGTGTTGATGCCTGTCTCGACTGTGTATATGAGGTGAGAATTAATGGTATCAACGGTGTCAATATTAGTGCTGATTATGGGCGTGGCTTAATTAAAATTTATTTTAACGGACAGCAGAGGAAATGCTGTGGTGCTTATAGTTAGCGAAATACAAACACAATAAAACACTTGAATAAAGAAAAAATCAAAGCATGCTGCAAAACAGACAGAACTTAATTATTCTGTGTTATCTGCAAGCTCTGTTTTAGATCTTATTGCCCTTTATTTTTGCATTAAAAACTTTAATCAATCTGCCTCGTATGCATAGTATATTTCACGCTATTAGTCATGCTAGGTTTCATGTTTTCAGTATGTGGAAAACTCCGAAAAAATTTCTGTTCTTATATCTGAAGCAAAAAGTATATTATCATGCTATTTTTGCTTGTGCCTGTGTTTTCAGAGGTGCTCATGGCAATGCAATTACGTACATTTTGCTGCTTGACAAAATCTTTTGCGTCTTCGAAAAAGGTACGACTCGTGAAGTACGTGGCAGTAGCTGTATTGAATAACGCACTGTTTCTCTCGTAAACAGCGAGTTTTTTTTCAAATTTTCACAGTTTTTGCCCTAAGTTTTATATGTGCTGACGACCTATTAATACATCCGTGTTATTAAGTCGGTTAAGTAGAATGAAGACTTGTTTGGTGTATATTTCTACGAGTAACTCCGCCCGCAGCATGCGATCCAGTTTCTGCGACAGAAAACTGATCACTCAGAATATTCTTACGGAAGCTGCGCTATAGCGGACGGTGCTGCCCAGCTGTCGCGATTCCCTGATCATGTTGCTAACAAGTCGCCTCTTCTTGCATACCATTGAAGGAGAACATAGGACGGCCCGACGTTACCTGCCGCTACTTCAGTTGACCTGTTCCTGTGGTGGTGGGAGGTGCGTGTCCCTGTGCGCTCCTCGCCGTGAACATGTGCTGCCGTTGCATTAAAGAAATGCTGTTCTGCAACTTTCGTTTTCAATCTAATTACTATAAAACTTACGTGACTGCGAACTGTTATGTCAAGCACAGTATCAGTGGCCGCTGTAGTTATATAATTCGGGTTGTTAGAACTTAATGCGTCCATAATTATGATACTGATAAGCGTGCTTTCGACTAGGCAAATAGGCTGTTAACATATTTCCTTCATGCAAGTTGTGCTCATTTTGCAGTTACAGAATTTACATTTAACGAAAACGCACTCATTGGCATTGTGTGCGAAGAATTATAATGTATGTGATTGGATGTACGCGAGTTTTTCTTCTATAAAAGTACAGTTTTGCGCACCTTTTGTTAAAATATTTTGTTTACTTGTGGCAATCATCGTGCAAGTTTGCGAGTGCTTAATATTACTTAGCATCAGCGCAAGAAGTTTTTGCACACATGCGGCATATTTATGTTTTACTGCTCACCTTGGTGTATGTGCGACTTGTTGAGTAACCAAAGTTATAAGGTATCAATGGAATTTTTTTTTATGTTACTTGAGGTTGGTTAAGTGTTAAGGGCTCGATCATGGAGTATGATTTTCGGATATTATAATGTTACTTACACTCTGCTCGAGTCAGCAGCGATAGTCTCTCCTTAAAGTTTACATTACTTGCAATATTCAATAACATCTAAGCGCAACGGACGTTGCATGCTTCTTTTGGTAATCCATTCTATCACATGTTAACAGAGCCTTCCATTTGTATGTACTTCTGGTGTCCATATTATTTTTCCGTTCTACAGAGCAACGTTGCATTCTGCATTTTACATTTTCCCTTCATTCTCCAGCACAACCGTAGATCGTGTAGCGTTGCATTTACGTGCCAGCTACTGGCGTCCCAGTGAACGTAACTCCGTAACACGTTATGCACTCCAGCAAGTCGACACCACAATGCGCTGCTCTTGCGTTACAATGACTAGTTCTCTGTCCCTGAAGTCGCACCTCCGGAATCAGTTCATCACTCAGCGGTATTGTGTCAAAGCCCAGCACTTGCCTCACCGTCTATGGTTCTGCGCCGTTTATCTGCTCGCTTTTGGTTCGTGGCTCTTGCGTACTGCATGGTGGGAAAAACGGGGGGAAAATGCAGTTCTTTTATGATGAATGAGTGCGATTCTACGCCTTGTTTTTAATACAACAGGGCGTGAGTCTTTGTATTTAATTTGGATTGATTATTTCGTATTAGGAAGCCCTTCTCTTGTGTTTATTTTGTGCTTTGCTGTCTCGTACTGGTGGGAAAGACAGAACAATGCAGATTAATGGTGACTGAATGTAATTTAATGACTCTTTTGTCTTAGATTAAAAAAAATAGAGTTAAGCCTTGAATTTCGGGTGTGGGCTGATTAATATTTGGTTTTTCCTGGCGAGGAAAAGTGGGGAAATGTAAGTTAATGATGAACAAAAATATAATTCTACGCCGCTTTTTCTTTATGTAGAAAAGGAGTGCAAGTATGTGTGTCTTGAGTTTCACTTGGTTAACGCAAATTTCAAGGAAAGATGTTTTCCTGCTACGGTCTGAAAAAATGGGGATTAGTGTGAAGTGAATACGGTTTTATCGATCATTTGTTTCACGTGCATGATGATAGAATAGAGTGCGAGTTGTGCTTTACGGTATGATTTGCCCTAAGTGTTCATTTTACGGAGTTTTACTTTTGCACCCTATTTGGAAAATAAACGCGCAGTGCTCATGGTCGATACATCTCGCGTGCAAACGTGATTTCACTTATACGCTGGTGAAAAGTCTCTCCCGCCACCATTGTTCTGAAAAAAAAAAAAACATTTCGTTTGCAATAATTTTTTCATTGTTGTTATTGTGCTGCTGTCCTGCTGATTTCTTGTTTTACTCGCGCTGCCTTGATTTGTTTTGGAATAAATCGTATTATGGGAATACAGAAAACTCTTGATAAGTGTTGTTGCGTGAGACCACACATATCGAGATAGATACAGATATCGAGATGCCCTGGATCTCTTTAGGAAAACTATACACCGGCACAGTGTACCTAAGGCCGAGATCACACGTCATTCATATCAACGCGGTCGCTCATCCACTAGTCCGAATGTTTTTTTTTTTTTTAGCGTCGTTGTCAGCACAACTTTGTATACGCCACAAAAAGTTATTAATATGTTAACCCTCAAATCGGCTTCCTCTGCAAGGATCACTAGGCAAGTTGCAGACGTCTCGTCAAATTTGGAGGGAACTAAGACTCAGAAACAGTGCACTTACGTCTCTGCTGTCCCTAGGCCGCAGTAACACATGCGGACGAGTGGATGAGCGAACGCGTTATATGAATGACGTGTGAACTCCCCATAGATGTAAAAGGGAAAGAGCAATGCAGGAGGGTATATACACCTGTCTTGTTTACAAAATGGCCTCCATGCTTTTTCTTTCGAAACAATGTTAGAATAGCTAGTTGACAGTGAGAGCAGGAGTTACACACAAAACGAGATATCCACACTCTATGAGATGAAGAAAATTAAAGAAAACTAGAGCTCATACCTCCGCTAAGCAAGGCAAAGGTAACGAAATATTCAAATTGGTGCTGAGACAATAAATTTTTTGTATCGACACCAAAATCTGATCCATTGTACCTTTTAACAGTATATATTAATAGTTTCACTAATTTTCTTGAAGATCCGTTCATAAATTTTTAAGTTATGCTGCTAAGAAATATTTTGACAAAGTTAGTCAAACTCAGAAACCGATCATCGCGAAAATTTAATCATGGATGTCTTTTCAACATTACTAACAACTTCTGTATATTTCATAAAGATCCCTTTATAACTTTTTGAGTTATTGTGCTAACAAGCATGAATTTAAAACAGCGACAAACTAACGAACGAACAGATCATTATAAAAATTTGGTCATTTACTTTTCGTGATACAGCTATTTAACTACTCATGTGAATTTCATAAAAATCCGTCGATAACTTTTTGGGTTATGGCATTCGGAGAAAAATGAGACAGATGGACAAACAAACATACGAATGAATCTTCACCAAAAGTTAATCATCTGTTCCTCCCAACGTGCCTAACAATCCCTGTAAATTTTGTCAAAATCCGTCCATATTTTTTTGAGTTATTTTGGTGACAGACAGAATAACAGACTGACAAACCCGACGAAAACATAACCTTCGCGGAGGTAATGAGAGCAACACTGATCGAGAGAAGTTTATGTCGAGAGTTTCCTGTAGCGCTACGTCGGATGACCAATTCTGCATGAAAGAAAAACGCACATTAGGCAAAATACGCGTATATTTACGCATCTCTGGCAGTGAAGGGAGTTAATACACTGTAAGTGATGGATCACTAATTGTATAACGTTGTGCCGTGAAGATGGGTCGGCGTGCGCCTGTCATGACGTATTGCCAAACAATGACTGTTTATTCGTCCCTGCTGCGCCGCTCGTTGCACCGTGACCGACTTTTGTATTGAGCCGATCCATTCTTCTCTCTCTCACTGCCCCCTGCTTGCGTCTCTCCAGCCTCTTCCCTTGATTGCATTCGGAAATTGATTCCGTTTTGCCTCGAGTCGTTCATTGTTTTCGCTAACTGCGACCGAGTCGCTCTCCTCTTGCTGCTACAACACCAGTAGCGTCGCCGCTTTTTGCCGTGCCGGGATTTTTTACGTACTTACGTCTAACACTGCTCTTCTTAACGTTCATCATAGCGCATGCGCAGTAAGTAATCTACAAAAGATACTCTGCTATTGAATTTTTACGTACTTACGTCTAACACTGCTCTTCTTAACATTCATCATAGCGCCTGGGCAGTAAGTATTCTACAAAAGATACTCTGCTATTGAAATAATTTTTGTAATTTGTGTAAAGCCCGTTACACTGTATCCATAGCATTTTCGAAATCTTTGTACTTTCTTCATAGTCCAAAAATTCCTCCTTCGGTTTACTGGCCTAATGCTTGCAGTGGGTCGCCTCGGGAACCATGGCAAGCTATTTGTAGATAAGGTGGGGTGCCCCTACTGTGTGATGCACTGTGGGCTGCGTCGGTGTCGAACCTAAGCGCTGACGTAGTGTCTTGTGGTGAAATTCCAACTAGGAAATGATATAAATACGATCATGTCGAGTATAGAACTTGTTTCCAGGCGTGGAAATAATATTAACTGTCAAAATTGATATTTTACGGGTTGTGTTTTACTGTCCAGCAAGTAAGCAATGCACTTGAAGCGAATTCTAGTGTCATTATTAGTTAGGTTTTCTGCGAATGTTCCTGTGTCTTTTATAAAGTGTAGATATCTTTCAAAGCTCGACTCCAAAGGGAAACATATTATGAAATGCTCGTAGTATCGCAATACGTAGACGGCAGTTCGTGTGATTTTCAAGTACAGTATGTCATTTAAATGGAATCTTTTAAGCAAATTGAACCCTATTCTACCCCAATTTAATTATTATTAACTTGATCTCAATCCAAATGTAGCAAACGGTACACATACGTATGATTTATGAATTGCATATTACTAATGAGTGCGGGACTCTAAGCAGCAATACGGCGTGTTACGTGGAGCCGTGCGCGTAACCAACCCAGTTTTCCTGGAAGCACATGGGAACGACAGATGCAGGGCTCCATAGAATCTCTTTGTTGTAAGCCTTTGTGCGTAGGTTCAATTTTACGGTCGGTAACCTCAGTGGCTGCCATACCTTATGTTGCTGCCTGCGCCTTTGACCTAAGAGAGAATTGGCTCGTGCGTCGCGAC
>LQNS02278096.1:18475546-18486442 GCA_001587735.2 Parhyale hawaiensis | reverse complement strand
TTCGCGTCAGTACCAGCGTAGCTTGACCGGCGCTGATGTCTTTGTTTTACACTCACTTTATCTCTATAGCTCTTACTCTCAGCCTTACGCTACCATTTCTAAACTCCTGGGAATCTGCAGCACCGTAGCTTTGCGACAGTACCAGCTTTGCTACATAGATCGTCTTTGGTTTACATTCACGGTGTCCCCAGAGTTTGTATTCCGAGTCTTACACCAAGTCGCTGCCACTGCTGAACTTTTGCACTTTCTGTGTACAAGATGTGCACGAAGTTCTTGTGGCAGAAATTCTCTAGGCTGATTGACTCTGAGCCGTACTGTTATCATTCCTGATATCTTGGAATTTTAATTTATAAATTCACGGCAGCTCTTACTGATTTCCTGCAGCTATACGGGCGTCTCTACTTACTTTACTGCGTAGACTGTTGAGTCTATTCACTAGAGTGTGTTACCTCGATCGTTCACCAGTCTGAAATATTCAAAATGACCTGAGCCACGCACTGCTCTTTGCTGATTACTGGGCTTCGCTCCAATTGTATCTTCTTTAGTGTACACAACCAAACGTTAACGAATTTAGTGCTATCGCTTAGAAGGTTGGATGTATTGCTTAACAAAACTTCTGTGAGAATCGAGTACTCGGATGCTTGAGCTTTGTTTACGCATTAGCTGATGTTCCGAAGTTATTGAGTACAGTTGCATCAATTGCACATTTTCGATGTTGTTGCTCCAGAAATCATTACTCTTAAATTACATCATTCCGCTTTTTTAGGGGGCTCATTCTGCTTTTTCTACATTCACCACACGTTTTCTATGCTGCTGATAGTACGAGACAAACATTTAAATCTTATTATTTGGTGATTTTTGGACCTTGATCAGTGTCGATTCGCTATGGTACGTCAAACTTGAAGTCCTCGTCCTCTGAATTTTGCGTGCGTTGCGGAAAAGTTCCACCAATGCGCTGTCGCCATGACAGGACAATAGTTAACAATTTTCAATGCTATGCCGTTAACAGATGACCTCAAATAAAGGCAGTTCTGGATTAGATCAAACAATGGCACTGCCATACAATACCTCAAGATCACAGGAGGCCTTCACGCTCCAAGCCAATGCCATTGTATGCGAATGCGCCCTATGATGCTAAGACTTTATGTTTTTTAGCTGTATTATTGTTGCGTGTGTAATGCTTTTTTGCTTTCTTCCATCCATATACGCGACCGTATATGGATGCTCTTCGGTCTCCACAACAGTCAACTGCGTGCTGATTCGTAAACAGCGTTTTCTGTAAAAAACTTTCGGATCTGGCGAAACTATTTTTGGCACATCGAAACCAGGAAGGACTTTTTTATTCCAGTATTCTTTCTCAAGCCTCCTTACTGTTGAATCTCGTATTCATTCTACCGGGCAAGAATGCATTTATCCATTGTTTTCTGATCTGATTGATGTATAGAACTTGTGTATCAAATCGTAGGTCTGCATATATACCCCGCAGTGCAACAGTCTTTTAACAAACGGAGGTATCCTTTTCTAAATTCAGTATCGTCATATTCATTCATTCTCGTGCATCACTTTAGATCTTCTTTGGGTGTCATGAAGCACAAATGTTGATGCAGAATTCGGCGCAGTTACGCCGCACTAGCTATGCCACTGCAAGGCTCCCCGTCCAAGGACTTTCTTCATATTATCCTGTGCACTTCTTTACTTTGTCTGTAGCTCAGCTACACCAGGCTGCCTTTCGCGTATACCAATGTCTCGCGATTGTATCTTCATTTACTTTTACGATTTTCCAATCCTATTTAAATATATTATTAACTTGAAATATTAATTTTTCAGGAACTCCCATATTTACTGTAAATTTATGTAAAATATCCAGAAAGCGCGCCGATAGCCAGTGGCCTCCCCCGCATTAATTTCTCTGAATGGTCCTCTCTTCCCATTATATGACCCCGCGATTTTCTGGTTGACTCCAGAAAACGTTCCGCTCTGACAACTTTCAATTTAGTTCTGCATAAGTGAATCTCATTTTTCCAATGGAAGTTGCCAGCTCGTGCTGAGAATATGCTCAACTTGCACGGAACTGATAAGTGTTTGCTGCGCTAACGGACCTCGAAAAGAATATACAAATGCCTTGACCAAAAATATTGAGTGTGGACTTGACCGTGAAAGGTTGCACACTTTGTGAAAGCGGGCCGATGTCGAGAGAGAAGTGCGAAGTTATTTTGAAGTTCTATGAGACTGTTAGTAGAGCTTTACCAGTATTATTCGTGCATAATTCCACTGGACTTGGAGGAATTACTGGTGCGAGATAGTACCTAGAGTTCTCGAAGTCAGTACCCGGTGTTTCAATGTTAAAAGTGATAACAAACATTTTATGGTATTGAATTGCAAAAAGAAAAGTATTTGCTAAGTTAGATCTATTTCAAGATTTAGGCTGAATCTCGCATTTGTGTGGTTTCGTTTTTTATTATTCGTGCTAGTGTCAACACAGGCTCCAGTGACGGGACGCACTGCTTTGGGAATGTGTTTTTGATGCCCAATGCAAACAAAGCGGTTAAATTATAATATTTATATGTACTACTGACTCGTTCCATAATACAGTTGCTTCTTCCGAGCATAGTATGATAAGTGCTTCCTCGATTAGTTGAATTCTTAAAAAGGAAAATCTTAGATAATTTTGGTTCTCTGCAGGTCGCAGCACAATAATAAAAACGTGATTTTTCATTAGTATTTTGCCATGTTGTGATCCCCAAATACTATCCCTCACACTGATCATGAGTGTAAATAAATTTTTGTTGTCTGTGGTAGGCGAAAGTTTTATATTGCAAAATAAACTTTCCTCGGCAGCAAACTGTGATGAAGTGTCACAGGCACACGACGGATGTTGGTTGTGCTTGACTGACCAAGTGCGAGATTATTGAGTGTTGTTTTATACAAACTGTCTCGGACTATTAAAGAAGTGGACAAGTCTGTACTGCCGAGAAACAAACTACGGCGTTCTTACAAGAAATGGCTCGTGTTGACAGTAGTTGCAGTGTGTACCGTTACTGTACATGTCGGGAAAAATGGACTGATGATCGCACCAACGATATTCGTGTTGCATGCAGAAGTCCTACCGTATTATAAGTGGTTCCTTGTAAATAGTGATTTGGAAAATGTTAAGTTATAGTGAAAAGTACTTGAACGTATGGGAGTGGCTGAAGTGTAGCCGTGTAATGGAATAAACAAACATTTGGCAATATCTGCAGTACTCACGACGTCGCACTTCTTACGAAATCCGGGTGTCGCTATACCCTCCACTCGACATGCTAAGGTCCCTCCACAGCTCTGGTTCCCAACTCCAAAGCTCCTTCAGTAAGTTACAGTTTGTAACTGGATACTAGAGGTAAGTTGATCGAAATGGCTCCGTTGCATGCCACTAACATTGACGTGAGGCACTACCCTGCCTCGTACCGGGACGAGCGGTCCCACAGTAGAGTGTCCACTCGCGTCTACAAGTCCAAAAGCGATGGCGGTCAGAAGAAACTGGGACTGGCGAAGCGAAGCAACAGTTTCAGGCGCCAGGAGCGACATTTTATGCAGCGCAGCGATGCCTACCTCACGAGCAGGGAGCTGTCCGCCCCAAAGGTGAATTTCCGTGTCAAGTCAGACCATCGGCCTGAGCTTCGCCGAAATGTCGACTACCGCAAGAGTTTGGTACTGGAGAAGAAAGCGGAGAGCATGTACGGGTATATTTCAAAGCCTCTGATTCCTGAAGTTGACTACCTCTCCAAAAATGAAGTTTCTGTTATGAAAACAAACTCAGGTAGGTTTGATGACGGACAGAACGAACTTTTAAGCCGACGTTCAAAGCTCCTGCGGGATCCTTTTCATGAACACCCCACTCTAAAGGCTGCCAAAAGCTTCGGTAACTTAACTCGACTCAAATCTACGGTATCAATCGAAATAGATTCCGAGTCGAAGCCCAAACAAACTAATTTAAAGTCTGCTCTCAAACTCAGCAAATCCGACTCGAGGCTCAACTCCAAACTGGAAGTCCGATGGGACTCCGATTCCGAAGACAGATCCAATTCGTATAGCGAATGGCGCTCCGAAACATCTGGGTCACGATCTGAAGAGAATTCCTGTTCGTATTTTAATGTGAAGAAGTCGCCTCCACTCAACCGTAAAGCGAACAAATCCATATCGAAGTCGCTATCGAAGAGTCCATTGTTCGTGTGCAAGAGAAGCTCGGTGCACTACAGCAGTGCACGCGTCGCGACCTACTCCTCCTCCTCCAAGAGACACAACAGCTCCGGCCACATGATTCCACGAGCCAAGATCAGATCTTCGTCTCCCAGTCTCGCTGCGTACAAGGTAATGTTGCTTGCAAGGTTGGGACTACCTCGCGGTTTATATGTTAAATTTAACTATTTTATGTCGTAGCACGTCTTTCGCTAAGTCTACAGATTTAATAGTAGATTTTGAATACGACGTGCAAAATATTAATCGTCTGTGTATACCGTATATGCGGTATTCCATCGAAAAAAACTCCGAAAGTGCTGGTTGATAGTTTTTTATGTTATGCCTGTTAATGAAAGAGGTATTCTTTTGTTGATATTAGTAACCTCATGTTTTATTTAACGCTTAAAGTAAACCTTCTCGCAATTATGGTACTACTGATAACGTCCTGAAAATGAGCGGTATACGTTATTGGGTTAAGTAATTCTGAGCGTAATGGCGTGGCAGCAGAAACGTGTGATGCTGCTTGAGCTCAGGTCCTGCCTTACGTGCACTCTTTTGTACTCGCACTGGTGCGCTAACATGCGCTACGTACGTACTCCTTGACTACGCAAATCAGTCTTTCTGCGGTTAAATGAAATAAGTTAGAGCATATTTGTCACCAACATATATTAAGAAAGAAGGAGATTACCTCTGGTCACTTAACCAATATCTGGAGTTTCGCCGACTACGACGATCGTGCTAGGATTATTTCCATACTTGGCCCAGGCATGTTTATGCCCAAAATATCTAAAAATATGAATTGGGACCGTCGAACCATCAGGGATTTTGTTCATAGTGGCAAGAGGAAAGGAAACACCAAAGAGAGGTCAGTTGAGGAAGCTCTCTGCACGGGGTGTTCGCAAGCTGAAAATTCAGATGGCAGAAGCGCTCCTTGCGTGGAACGAGTGAGGTTGGTTTTGCTGATACTGGCCTCCCAAAAATGGGTGAAACAACGCGGTGCAAAACCCTGAAGACCCTTGGTAAAGTACCTACTGAAACCCCTAAAACGGCCTTAATTAAACAAGCATCACAAAGCCAAAAAGGCTGGAATGGACGCACAGCTATAGGTAGGTATCTGAAGACGGATTTCAAGAATGTTTTATGAATAGATGAGTATCATGCCAGCCTTGATAGCCAGTTAGTTGGTCGCCTGGTTGGATGCCACAGGGCCATCAACCGAGATTTTGGATTTCTCGCCAACAGACAGTGGAGGCGTAGCTAATGTTTTCGGCTGGAATCAAGGGCGATGGCATCATTAGGCCCGAGAAGGAAAACTAAGGAGATAGCTCCACTCAGAATCCTGTATACTGTCAGCTCCTTGACAACTGCCTCGTGCCTTGGTTGCTGGAACAAATGTCCTCGAGAAAAACCATGGTTTTCCAGTATAATAATGACCATGCACACATATATATAAGTAGTCCTCTAACTAGGTGCAGGTCGCTAGTTTTCAAAGTGTGCCCGTCATGGTATGGCCTCCCATAGCCCAGATTTGATTCCCATTGAGAATCTGCGGTCCATCAGCAAAAGAAGAGTTTATAACAATTGAAGGTAGATTACTAGTCTGGAACACGTTTGGAGGGCTGTAGAGGACGTGTCAGCAGCAATAATGTCCTCTGAAATATGAAGCCTTTCCTCTTCAGTTGACCGACGCCTTCCAAAGACCCTTGGAAACACAGGATGTCATATTACTGCATAAGGTAATGAAACTCCAGTCATTTGATCTAAATATTAATCGCAGAATATAATTGTGTGTTCCACATGAAGTCCATGCTTTCTTCATGCTCGTAAAAAGCAATATAACTCTCTTGTTTTATTTTAGAGCTTTAAATAATGATGTTGAGTATTTGCGTAGAGTGACGGTAATGACTACTGACGTACGATGACTTGTATGAAAAAATGATAAGAATAGATAGCTGGCAGAAAACGGACGGACCAAGAGGCACATTCCCAGCGACCGGCCGTACGCTCGCTTTGGCCCTATATAAACTGTTGCAAAAAAAAAAAAGATTTATTTCTGTTAGTATTTCGAAAATTTTTGACCTCATACTCAAGTCCTAATTTCAGGAAAGCGGATACAATTTGTAAAATACCGATTATTTAAGAAGTTATTGCAAAAGTATTAGACTGAATAATCAAGGCGAACGCACTGTATATATACATCAATACACCGTTTCCTTTTGTAGCCTGCATTATTGCTCTCTGTGCTGTGTGTCGTGTCCTGTTGATATTTGTCGTGTGACGAAAAGGGAGTCAATTCTATTTGCTCTCTATTTACACTCATCAAATTCTATAATAAATTTAGAGGAATTGGTGGCTCCTTTCTGAGATTAATTTGTAAATATATTGTAGTGCTGACATTGTCTAAACTACCTGTTCATATTAATGCAGATTTTATCTTTTGTGGAATCTATCATTCCTCATCATCAAACAGTGTTTGACTATTGTTTTCGTCTTTACAGCCAGTTTCAAGCACCTGTTATCATTTCCCCCACTTTTGTTCTAGTTTTCTTGTTACCTCGTGTCTCTTGCCACCGTGGCAGCACAACCACGTGCATTCCTGCGCTTGTGCTTCGGTCGATCATTGCTGGCCGCCATTCACTTCGCCAGCGCCTCATCAAGCATCTTATTTTTTACTCATTATCACTCATTCATTGCAGACACTCTCTTCGCTGCTTACGCTCTCCAAGGTTACTCAACAGCGCCTCATGCCTCCATACCTTCCGTTTCATTTATTTCTTGTGTTTGGCTGAAGGCCTGCGCGCCGCAACGGCCGTAATTGATGAACGCTTGTGTCGTGTGTCGTCAGCGCTCCAACCCGTTCTCGCTTTCCGCGCATTCACTTTCCCTTCCACCTTATTAATTAATTTTCTGTGTGAGAGATTAACTGCGTAGTTCGTTCGGCGAAGGAAACTGGTGAGCATATAATTTCCGTGATCTTAATTTCCACTTAATAATTGATAAGTACACTTTTTGAAAATACTTTTACGGTATTTTTTTTATTTTGCAGTGAGGTAAAATTTTAAATCTGCAATGCTCCACCCAATGGTTCAGTGACGTCGTCCCTGTGACCTACGAACGCAGTTATAAAGTGTAGGAGTTTTTGGCAATACCAGCACGTGTTCCCGTGCTCTGACGAGATAAGCCTGCCCTGGTGTGCACAGGCAGCACGGCTATAACCTTGTTTCCGCCGGCTCGGCTGCTGAGCAACCGTCCATTGGACAACACTTCGCAGTGTAAGTCACACTGCCGTCACAGGTGTCATTTTTGCGCCACTGCACCAACAGCATCAAAATTTTCAGTCGTTAGGTTCAATTTCCTACGGTTTCATTAGGATCAAAGCGTTCCCGTATACACATCGAGTCACGGTGCCTCCATTAGAATTGGACTATCGTTCTGACATGAAGATGCAGCGAATGGATGTCACGCAAAAGTGCATTCGTGATTCTACCATTTGAATTTTTTTTTAGTTGGCCGCGTACTCAACCCGTATTTGAAATGTTTAGGTAGCATCGCATTGTGAACAATTCATTTGAGACTCCACAGTGACGTACGAATTCACTGTATCTTGTTACAGATGTAAATTGATGTATATAAAACCGTAGTTCATGTCCTAGATACCATTAGCGTACACAGTTCTACGCACCTGGGCACACAGAGCACAAACTGCAATTATATACGATAAATTCACCCGTTCTCATCTTACATTATCAAAAGTAATTTCCAATGTTATTTGTATATTTAGTTTGAATAGGATGTAAAATGCGAAGATGCACTAGGCCGGTGGATGACGTCTGTCGTCATCTACGCTTAAAGGTTAAAAGATTTGCCAGTCTACGCATTGCTTCATAAGGAACTAGTTATGTTTATCTCATCCTTGATCTCAAGCATTCACGTGTCGCAGTATTAATTCTATTTAAAACGGCCTTTGCATGGGGTGGCAGCGCACCGCCACTGCAAGTAACCTTTGCGTCTTTACGGTTGATGACCTTGCGAGCTCCCGCCTTGCTCACCCGAGCGCGGGGGGAAGATGAGCTCTGGGATGACCCTCGTCCTCGGGAGAGTTACGACAGCCTGTGACTGTAGAGACTGTGTGGCTGCCAGCCTACCGTCTCTTCTGCTCTTGTGGCTCTTCTTCGTTTGCTGCTGAGTGTTTTGCTCTTATCTACCTACTCTGCTGGCCCTCGTACCTTATTTGTTTTTGCAGCTCTGCATTAAGTTCTCATTGTTTTACTTCTGCTTCTTGTGGCTCTCTTGTTCTTTACAGATCAGAGTTTGTTTCTGAGATGATTTCCACACTTATTTTTATCAGCAGTATTGTTACCTACTGAAGCATATATACAGCTTGTAGTTCTAGTGTTGTCTGGTGTCATCACCTCTGATTTTGCTTGTTTTTAGCAACTCAGCTTCAGTTCTCCACCTTTCTAGCCGCTGTCCTAGTTGTTGCTATCTGCAGCTCAGCATTGCTTTAGGCGTTTGCTTGCTGAGCGTTGCTGCTCCCTGCACTAATCAGCTCGATCACAGCACGTTACTCGCGTCACTTCATCCTGCGGTCCGCACGTACGTTCTCTTCAACCACGAGCTCAGCTTTCGATGCATTTTGGCCTCCAGGACTCGTATTTCACTCGTGTTTGTAGTCCCGCATTACGTTGCGTGCTTCAGCTAACTGTGCGGCTCGAAGTCTCTCTAAGGCTTAAATGAAGGAAGCTATACAGGCGGATCGGATCTTCTGGTCACTGCTGTTGCATGCAGTAAGTGCTGTAGTGTGCCTACATCGGCTCTTCCTTGTCCATTACCAGGGCCTCGCGATGCTTCTTAGCCTTTCGGGCGTGTGCATTGCAAGGTGCATTGCAAGGTTGACACTTTTCAGCTGGAATAGCAATTTACCGTCCCGTAAAATTATGCTCAAACATTCGTGGATTTATTGTCACGGGGATTAGGTATCCCACGTGCTGCAGGGAAGTGGCATTTCTTTCACGTGATTTTCCTTCTCGCTGCAGCACTGCCGGGGCAGACAGCTTTTGCTCGTCTCCTCTTGTGCCTTTGCCATTTGCATCTCAATGACTAATTTATGTGGACAGTTTGCTATGATTCCCGTTTTTTTTACCTCCGCCAAGGAAGTTCTGGTTTTCTCATTTTGCTGTTTATCACCAAGATAACTCAAAAAGTTATGGAAGGATCTGTACGAATTTTGCAGGGATTGTTAGGTATGTTAGGAGAGACAGATGATTAACTTTCGGAAAATAGCCGTCCAATCGTTTATTCATTTATCTCATTTCTGTCGGTAGTATAACTCAAAAAGTTATTGACGGATCGTTATGAAATTTGTAGAAGTTGTTTGGGATGTTACTAAGGGCAAATTATGTCATTTTTGTGTTCATCTCTCTGTCTGCTTGGTTTGTTTCTATGTTTGTTATTTATGTTTGTCAGAAATATAACTCAAAAAGTCATTAATGGTTGGATCTTCTTGAAATTTGTAGGAATTATTAGAAATGTTAAAATACACGAATCGCCAAATTTTCGTGTTGATCGATTTGTCCGTCTTTATGTTTGACTAATTTTGATGGTGTTCGGAAGTAAATCTTAGTTTCTGGACCAACTTGAATTTTTCTCTAACATGGCGTTGCTTGGCGGAGGTGTGCGCTCTCAGAGTGCTCTAGTTTACGGAGGTTTTGGACAAGTCTGCCATATTTTTGTTCCGAATCTTCATATGCGTGTCACTTTCATCGTGCACTGGTGAATATTGGCTAGTGTGATTGGATAATTTAATTATTTTTTGTTTTGTTTCTCTGAGATGAACGCATTATTATGGTGGGCATCATTTCTTACATGGGATTGTTCTTTACTTGCGTTGCCTTGAATATTTTTCGTACTTCACCGTAATTTGTGTCTGGGTTTACTGTCGCCCTAAAAAAGGAAGATAAATAAATAGGGAAAACAGGGACAAACTTTTTTTTTTGTGGTCCCCCTTTCAAAATACAGTTTCAATGTGTGAAGTTTTCTTTGCAGTAAATTTGTTCTTGTAGTTTTTGTGATTGCTTCCGTGCACATCTCCTGTTTAATTCTGTTTCACTCCATTGTTATTGGTATAATACGTATAGAACTCCATTCAAGTTAGTCATGCTGGTGATGTAATCCTCGAATTACACATCGTTTGTTGATCTGTTGCTCCATAATAATACATAAAACCCTTCATTGCATGCACAAACTATATTTACAATGTAATGAATGTATAAATTACCTTTCAAAGTTGTTCTCCATTGTCGACACTAAAATGTGACTGCAATTGAAACTGTTTAGTGTAAGCCCTACAGCATACCTTGGTAGGGTGTGCTTGTTGACTCTTACTTTACTACATAGATATCTATTATGATCATCTGTTTCCCTGCACAGAGACATTACGATCTGCATATAGTAGGTACCTGCTGTATTATATAGAAGCAACATGATCTGTAGAGTACCTGCTGCATTGTACACAGACAGTATATGAGGCGTATAACGCTTACTGATTGTATAGAGGCATCGTGATCTGCTGATTTGTACGGAGGCAATTTCAGGTGTATGGCGCTTACTGAATTGGGCAGAGGCATTATGAGGTGTATAACACTTACTGAATTGGGCAGAGGCATTATGAGGTGTATAACA
>LQNS02278096.1:18455507-18475423 GCA_001587735.2 Parhyale hawaiensis | reverse complement strand
GCATCGTGATCTGCTGATTTGTACGGAGGCAATTTCAGGTGTATGGCGCTTACTGAATTGGGCAGAGGCATTATGAGGTGTATAACACTTACTGAATTGGGCAGAGGCATTATGAGGTGTATAACACTTATTGAATTGTACCAAGGCATTATGATTGGTGTAACACCTGCTGAACTGTACAGAGGCATTATGAGCTGTGCATATAACACGTGCTGTCCAGCATACAGAGACGCACCTGTGCATTACTGCAGTGTCGCTGGACCGCCTGTGTCCCCTGCACCGGATGCCTCAGCCTGCAATGTCTGCGGTGAATCACCCCATGGCAGCCCCCCCGCTCCTGCCACCTTCGTCGATCGCCGGCCTCCGTCTCTCCACACGAGAAAATTTCTCCTTCCGTTCCGGCGTCCTGGACCAATGCTGGATATGTACCACATGCTTCCTGGACCAATGCTGGATATGTACCACATGCTTCCGATATAGTCTCCGTTCGTCGGACTGCTGTTGATCATATACAGTTCGTGCCACGATAATAGCTTAAACTCACATTAAAACGTACAATTAAAACTATCTCTGTTGAAAAGCTAATATTTTCATGGTATGTTTGGGACCATCAATGAAACTTGGTCAGAAATTTTCAACTCGTGTTAACGTGTAGTTTTCATTTAAAAAAAGTTTTGAAGGTTTTGATCACTTTCGAGCGTGCCACGGTATTAGCTTTTATAGATTTTTATCAATTGTCATTATCAAAAATATTAATAACAAAAAGGTATGATTATGCAATGTTTTATTTGAGCAAAAACGTCCAAGTACCTATATAATTGAGCGATTTTTCTTTGGTGAAGGGTCGGCTGCCAAGCGCTTCATCGTGTCAACATAGCGGCCTATTGAAACAACAACATCTTTAACAGGTGTTCCTTTACCCATATCTTTCACTATTTTTACTCTTTCAGCCTCAGACAGACCTCTAGTCCTTCCCATTTTTATAGATATCTACAAAAGCTAATAAACTGGCACACCAAATAATCACGTTAATTGCAAGAACTCATGAAATCTGGTATAGCGATTCAAATGAAGTTCCGGTGAAAGTGTTGCCATACGTAAACACTTATGCCAGAAAAGTATCAAAGCAAATGGAAAAGTTGAAGTATCTGTAATATTAAAAAATGAGTGAAGCTATTGTCGTGGCACGGACTGTAGCCTATTTGATCAACCTGATACCGAATTTCATGTCGAGGAGGTTTTGTTTTTATCGTGTTAGTCTCTATGTTATTCTGTTTGTCTGTCACCAAGATTACTCTAGCAGTTATGCACGGATCTTTACAAAATTCACAGGGATTGTTAGGCTTGTTAACAGTAACAGAGATTAACTTATGGTGAAAATCCGTTCATCTGTCTGTTTGTTCGTCTGCCTGCCTATTTTTCTTAAGGTCCTCACTCGAAAAGTTAGTGACGGTTTTCATGACATTTATACGAGTTGTTATGTTTAATACGAAGAGTAACTGACCAAATTTTGGGGATGATCTATTCGTTCGTTTGTTTCTCGTTATGTTTGATTTTATGCTTGTTAGCACACTAACTCATAAAGTTATGGATTGATCTTTATTAAATTTACAGGAGTTGTTAGTAATGTTAAAAGACATAAATAGTTCAATTTTGGTGATGATCGGTTTGTCTGTTTGAATTAGGTTTGTCATAATGTTTGTTAACAGCAGAACTCAAAAACTTATGAAGGATTTTCATGAAAATTACAGGAATTGTTAATACTGTCAAAAGGCACAAATGATTAGGTTTTGGAGCTGATACAAAGATAACTCGAGCACTCTGAGAGTGCATACCTCCGCCAAGCAAGACAGCGGTAACGAAAAATTCAAGTCTGCTCTGAGACCATGATTTTCTTTCTATCAACACCAAAATCTGATCACTTGTGCAGTTTGATAATATTAATAGTGTCTCTCATTTTCTGAGAGATCCGTTCATAGTTTTTTGAGTTATAGTGCTAACAAACATTTTAACAAATTTAAGTCAAACACACAGACGGACAAGCCGATCACCACACAAAGTTAATCAATTATGTCTGTTAATATTACTCACAATTCCTGAAAATTTCATAATGATTCATGTGTAATTTTTAGTTATTGCGCTAACAAACATTTTAACAAACATTAGTCAAAACACAAATGGACCAACCGATCATCACCAATATTTAATCAAATATGTCTTTTAACATTAATAACAATTCTTGAAAATTTCATAAAGCTTCATTCATAATTTTCTTAGTTATTGCGCTAACAAACATAAAATCAAACACAGCGACAAACGAACGAACTAACAGATCATTACAAATATTTGATCATTTACTCTGTAATAAACCCAACAACTCGTATAAATTTCATGAAAATCCGTCGATTACTGTTTTAGTTATGGCACTTTCAAAAAATGGGCAGACAAACAAACGGATATGGACAGATCTTCATCAAACGTTAATCATCTGTTTCTCCTAACATACCTTCCTTACAACTCGTGTAATCACGGTTTCAAAACCAATTTGAAGTTTTCATTACTGCTGCCTTGCTTGGCGGAGGTATGCGCTCTCCGAGTGCTCTCCAGTTTTGCCATGTTTTTGTGTGTTTTATTATTTGCAGCTTCTTCCCGTATTCGTGCCACTTGTTTGCTGTAAAAACTGCAACTATTAGATCTTGCTGATTTTTTTTCTTCTGTGAATCTCAGGGTACGATCTCTAAATAGTTAAAGTGTTATGTTACTACAGAAATGCGCAATTAATTCAGGCAAATACTTCCTGGATCTAAGTGTAAAAATTTGCCAAGCGCGAGTATTTACATGGGAATATTAATTAAGAATGATATTTTACTCTGCTGTACTTTCGGAATACTGTTAGTTCCTACCAAGCCCCTCACTCCGTATGAGCTTCTATTTCCTGCACTTCCTTCCCTGCTTGGATGTGTCTGAGCAATGCATTCCTTAACCTTAAATGCGGCAGCACTGTTTGGATCGCTTGCACTGCACTATGTAGTTCTGATGTACAAAACTAGTGTTTGTTTCGTTGGCGGCTTTCTTATCTTAGCTCCTTCAAATGGGCTCATGTGAAATGAGGTACATTTGGTTAATAAACCTCGTAGTCATTGAATCTAACTTTGAACATGGGAATTTTCATCAACATGACATCGTCAGCCAACGATATTCTGTACTCCAGGCGGAAGCAAATGGAAGACAACCTCATGCTGGCTACACCAACAGCATTCATAGATCGTACATTCCAGCGTTAAAAAGATGGTAACTCTGCACTTGTACTAGAACCTCTGATAAGCATCTCTTTGCTGCTGCGCGTTACACTTTAGTCTCTGTGAACTCTTTGTAAAGATGTTCGCTTCCACTACCATCGTGCCACAATATGTTTTGGCATCACGCACCCAAGAGTCCCGAGTGCCTTCTTCGCAGGGGATGTAGCATCTGGCCGCTGTTCCTGCTGACGAGGTTAGTTTGGTAAAGTTAGGTAGGTTCTCTAGTTTCCTCTTTCTGTCCCGTGAGGTGGGCTGTCGATCGAGATAGCCGACCTGGTACGCACGACATCTCTAGTCTCTCTCGTGTAGAAGGACACAAATGGGGCCGACCACTTGAGTGTCTCCTACTATGCTTTGCGCCTTGTTTCTCTGCCCGTAGTAGCGCGCGTGGCCACCACGCCTACCCAATATGCGGTATTTGAATACTGCACAAGAACTTTCTCCGTTGAAACGTCTGAGTTGCGGCTACGGAGGTTAAACAAGATATATAATACTAATAATAATCATCCACTACCATCTCCACCATCACCTACATAGCCAGACTACCTCATTATAGAGCAAGAAATGTTAAGTTAACACATTGTTTCATCTTGTGTCCTCGCTTTACATTATATTCGTGTAATCTCTGTTCGGCGCTTCGTGGAATGTTTCGTATTTTTTAGGCTTTATTTCGACCTTTTTTCAAATGTTGTCACGTCGTAGAATAATTCCCATATTGACGCGTCTCTGCGCCCTATGTTGGGGTGAGCTTATATTAATTTCTAAAGTTTGCTAGCCGTGCCTAGTCATTTCCTGTGCCGTATGCGATGTAGTTATATTACAGCAGCCGACACACAAGTCTTCGCTTATTCACGCGAAAGCTCCGTACGGTCGTGAATGGCAGTAAGAAGAAGAGTTATGCTCTCCATGAGATGCGAGATTGTCATATCGAGCACTTTCTCCTGAGACACTTCCTTGTGTATGCATATTTGCGCTATGTGGGCCCACCCTCCCATCTGCTATGCTAATGGGCTCCTTCTCTCCTAACTTCTACGTCATCGGAATCATCTCGAGCATCATCACCGTCATCAATACCATCATCTTCGTGCAAATTTATGTGCAGCTGATTGAGGCAAGGGCGTTGGCACCAGTGTTGTAGATCCGCGCGTACGGAATGTTGCCATTAAATTCCTGTGTGGGTTGTTGCTCTGTTCAACCGGCAAGCTTTCGCTACTGGAATGAGCATTTGCTTTGTTTCTGAGGTGAGGATGCGCTATTGCGTACTTGTAATACTGTGAGCGTGGTCTACACATCTGGGCTATTGAGTGTCAAAAGAGAAATACCCTTCGCTCGGGTAGTTCTGATGCCTGCAGCTGCGGGCGTCGAGCCATCGTTTATTTCAAGTTTACTATGTAATTGGTTACTCTTATATAGTTACTGCATACATTAACTTGTACGCATTTATTGGTCCAAGGCACTCACTAATTTGCATTTTTTTCTGTTTGTGGATCAGATACTGACGCCATAAGTATATATTTTAAAGGTTCTGTTAGGTAGGGGCGTTCGTTCTTAAACGTCATTGCCATGCATGATCTGATGTACACGATTTTATCTGTACTGTAAACCTATAAAATTGGCATTATTATCGTTCTTCTGCACTTCTGATGCTACAATAATCGTTGGGGCCCTTTCTGTGGGAAGAATGCATCGCCCAAAGCCACATACGAGTAGTATCGGCCGACTAATCATACATACAACTATCCAAATGATTTTGTGCTATGCTTGCCTTGCATATAACGGATGCCACTATGTTTGACGATGGGATTTTATTGACATAAATCCGCCACACGAAAGGTAAGATGGTAAATAACGTTTGATCATAAATACAACTATCAGAATATGATGTGTTGTTATCGTAAATGTAACGGCCAGCGACGTGTGATTACACGGGCGGCCCTCGTTGCTGTACAGGACGAAACCAATTTCTCCATTGTATATGTACTGCCGCCACCAGCCGTAATAAACTTCTTAGCAGGAACTTCGCGCCATGGCTCCTGCGATACTCGCTGCTGTTAGCTCTATGGTAACAAGCCTTACTGTAATTTAGTGTAGTGCTGTTGTTCGTTTGAACTTACTGTGCCTCCGCGTTGTATCGTATTGTGTATGGAGACTTGCATTGCACGCATGTTGTCCAATGAAGCCTCACCTCCCCCCCCCCTAGATATACTTAAACTTTAGATGCCTATTTACGCAGGGTCATATTTGAAGATACGCCACTGTATGAGTTTTGTGTATCGTCGATAGTGTTGTCCATATGTACTTTAAATGAGGCTCAGCGTTGCAACGGAGACATCTTCTTGTGTGTTTCGTCCTCACTAAGTCTTTTTCCACTACCTCAATTCACCGACGGTGTTATTGATAGGAAGATATACGACTCTGTTGTTATCAGAAGTAGGCAGCAGTTACTTTTATATCATTGCTATGGAAATACCATCGATCTCGTGTTGCCCAAGTCACGACAGTTCACCGCTTGAAGTTAGTTTTTTTTTACTCCTGTATACGTACATATAACGCTTACATCTTGGTCCAAGTTACCAAATACTGCGTGGAATACTGAAGGAGGCAAACGCAATTGCCTGCTACGCTTGAAACATTTGTGCGTTACTTTTTTCAGCACATTGCGCCACGGACTATGCTTAGTTCTTTAATGTAATATTCTCAGTATTTGTTCTGCAGATGGTAAAACTAACACTAAGCGTCAGAAGACGGGCAAGAGCTGATGGATATAAATCGTCCGAAGGCCTGCGCCACAAACATAAGTCTAAGAGCAAGATTGTAACTAGTAGTCCTGGCGTGTTATGCTGTCACGCAACCTGTGTACGTGCGCACCCGGAAGCGTTGGCCCTCCCGCGTTGGATGCGGAGTTCCGTACGAATAATGTCTACTGTTGCGGTTGTGCCTGGAGGTTCTCAACTCGTGTATAGGTGCTGTTATTGGAGATCCGCGTTAGGACAGACCCGCGTGTGTAAATGTGCGATGTTGCGGATAGTTGCTGGTGGCCCTTAATAGTGGTAACGTTTCGCTAAGTCTTCATGTACAACATTTTTGGGATCTGATGCTGCTGCTGCTACAGGTTTCCATGCACTTTGCACATTTCGATATTTATATTTGTTATTACAATATCGCTGGTATTATTTTCTGTGTGTATTCTCAACCTGTCATGATTTGCGAAGCTTATCAAGGTTTACAGACAGAGATAAATCCTTGGCCTGCCAACATCCGGTTGTAATTCTAATTTAGTATTTGACGAAATGCATTGAAGACTCAAATTTTAGACATTCTTAAGTAGATATCAGTCTCGTGCACCATAGACGCCATATCTGGTGTAGGGTGAGGTGCTGTCGTTGCAGATCTAAAGACTTATGCGGTAGCACATTGATCTCGTTCTAGTCGACAGGCTGTGTACTGTACACCGGGGGCTCAGTGCCCTGGACCTGTTGCTGTGCAGCTATATTATCGTCCTCTCTTGTATTATAATATATAGTTACCCAATGTGTCAGGTGTTCGGAGGATAATAACTTTTCGATGCCTCTCATGTGCTACCAGGTGCATGCAAAGTCCTACTACGAGGTTACTTGTAATCACTTAGTCCACAGACAGCTGTAACTATAGCGAGTAACTGTGCTTGTTTGAAAATGCCTCTGGTTTAGTGATACGTTGAGATACAGCTTTTGCATCCTTGATAATCTTGCGTCGTGGAGTATTTTCCAGTCCTTTATAGTTGTGTTATATGGTGTAGGTTCGGGAGCTGTAACAGCCCCTTCGTACTGTTATGCAACATCAAGTATCAGTACAGTCTCACGTGCCGCAGATGTGAATTCTATTATTTGTGATTTTTTACTAAATTTACTTACACGTTTTCGGTGTCTGGCGTCCTGGCATTTGTAACTAAGACCGCTCAGTTATTTCTCAGTGGAAATATGGTAATAACCAGCAGTCCTATATATAACGAACGCGCAGCTCTGTGTGTTTGTACGAGTATATGTTTTGCGACAAATAGGAACAAGTGTAGCTTTTTACTCCATTTATTATCGTTTCTTCAAACCATACTCAGAACCAGATAATAATGGGGCAGTCACATGTACAATAGCTACACTGTATAATAGCGATACGATAGATTCACCCTTCAGCACCCTCAGCGACCATTCATTCTCGTTTCATTTATAATTTTCTTTAATTAAGATGACAAAGGGTAGCATAGAGCCTCTTCTCTCAGTTAAGTTAACCATTACAACACAGCTTGTAGCCTGTAGCACACGACGGGGGCAGTGTCTCTCCCTCTTTCTTTTACTCGTGCCATTAAAGAAAGGAACGCGTCTGTTGAGCCTCGCTATGTCCATGCCGTCACGACTCGCGTCGGTTAATTTCATGATAAGGAATTGCTTTAATTCCTGTGGGAGGAAAGTCGCGCTGTCGTTAGCGTGCCTTATCTTAACTTCACTCGGTCTTAGTTCGCTGTCTTTCTCTTGACTGCAACTTTTACTCTCGTTATATCGGTCACATGACATTGCTTGGGGCCGTAGCCTCCTCCCTATTTGCATGTGCTGCGGGTAATTGTTTCTTTCGTAACATGCGGTCCTTACGCAATCGCATTTACGTGTAGAGATATCAGCACCCGCCGGTAAGCGTTTCATGGATATAACGTTCTTGTACTGATCGTATTGCCTTGCGATGGAGTTGCATTTTTTTATTTATAGTCTGCTTCTGAGTGTACCCAAGCAGTAACTCAACTATTGTTTGGTATTCAAAATGTCTTAATTACATCATTCTTCATGTCTTCAGTTTCTGCCAACAGTCTCTTTTCTGTTCAGTGTTGACTTGCGGTGACCATACGTGGTGATTTTTTGAGCAAATGCTTCCGTACACGTATGTATTCTTTGTATCAGCATACAATTTGCATAATTCATTCCCTTTTTTTAATTGTGGTACACGTTCTGTGTTTGGGGAACATTTAGCGACCACTGTATCAGTAATCTCTGTTGGATGTACGAGTACTATTTGCTCGTAGATAGTTTCATTTTCACGGTTGAGCTGCTCACTCCGGCCTGGTCTTAGCGCTCCTTTACCACGTAGTTGTATGTATCTTGTTTTTATAAACTGTGATATGTTTCACACGAAGACAGATATTGAGAAATGGCAGTATCGGTCGCGGAACTGTTGGTGGTCGCTCGCACATGCCCTTGTCAGAGCGTTTAGCGAAGAAAAAAATCCAGTAAACAGATGCAAATCTGTCCTAACCTAACATTGCATAACCGTATGTAACCTAATAAAGCGTAGTCAATTCTAGCATAACCCTATAGACATGCATAACATATGCCTATATTAGAAACCTATATTAGAAATGAAAGACGTCTTGTAGCTGTCACACCAGCTTGCTTTCACGGCAACACAAGCTTATTTTACACATAATTCATCTCTAATATTAACTGAAATCTATATTTTTGGTGCAATATTCTCTTATTTTGTCATTTCTATCGCGCTAACTACATTCAGTGGCTTTAAGAAAGAAGCAACGAATACCTGCTGCTGTGGCCTACAGTCTCTCACAGCAACATCTAAAGCAACATCTCCGTCTCTCACAGCAACATGTAAAGCAACATCTCAGTCTCTCACAGCAACATCTAAAAGCGCTTCACTGCGGGGAAGTACCCTTATAGCAAATATCCTAGGATGAGGCAAGAGCAATTGCGATATGATCTGAGCACAGCTCTGTACCAGCGACTACCTCCTTATCACTGCTCACGAACTTGCTGCTTTNCTTTAATTCCTGTGGGAGGAAAGTTGCGCTGTCGTTAGCGTGCCTTATCTTAACTTCACTCGGTCTTAGTTCGCTGTCTTTCTCTTGACTGCAACTTTTACTCTCGTTATATCGGTCACATGACATTGCTTGGGGCCTTAGCCTCCTCCCTATTTGCATGTGCTGTGGGTAATTGTTTCTTTCGTAACATGCGGTCCTTACGCAATCGCACTTACCTGTAGAGATAACAGCACCCGACGGTAAACGTTTCATGGATATTACGTTCTTGTACTGTTCGTATTGCCTTGCAATGGAGCTGCATTTTTTATTTATTGTCGGCTTTTGAGTATACCCAAGAATAACTCAACTATTGTTTGGTATTCAAAATGTTTTAATTACATCATTCTCCATGTCTTCAGTTTCTGCCAACAGTCTCTTTTCTGTTCAGTGTTGACTTACGGTGACCATACGTACATACGTGGTGATCTTTTGAGCAAATACTTCCGTACACGTATATATTCTGTGTGTCAGCATACAATTTGCATAATTCATTCCTTTTTTTTTAATTGTGGTACGCGTTCTGTGCTTATAGGAAAAATTTAACAACTGTATCAGTATTCTCTGTTGGATGTACGAGTACTATTTAATCGTAGATAGTTTTATTTTTACGGTTATGGAGCTCATTTTACCACGTAGTCGTATGTATGTTGTTTTTATTTACAGTGATATGCTTCACACGAAGACAGATATTGAGTAATAACAGTATCGGCCGTGGAACTGTTGTCAGAGCATTTAGGGAAAAAAATCCGGTAAACAGAAGCAAATCTATCCTAACCTAACATTGCATAACCTTATCTAACCTAATAAAGGCTAGCCAATTCTATCCTAACCCTATAGACATGCATACCATATGCCTATATTAGAAATGAAAGACGTCTTGTAGCTGTCACAGCAGCTTGCTCTCTCGGCATCACAAGCTTATTTTACCCATAATTACCTCCGCCAAGGAGGTTATGTTTTCGCTGTGTTTGGCTGTCTGTTTGTCACCAAGATAACACAAAAATTTATCAACCGATTTGGACGAAATGTTCAGGGATTGTTAGGTATGATAAGCAGAACAGATGATTAACTTTTGCTGAAGATTCGTCCATCCGTTCGTTTGTTTGTCTGCCTCATTTTTCTCAATGCCATAACTCAAAAATTTATGGATGGATTTTTATGAAATAAACATGAGTTGTTGGGTATATAACGAAGAATAAATGACTAAATTTTGGAAATGATTCGGTTGTTCGTTCGTTCGTTTGTCATCATTTTTAATTTTATGCTTGTTAGCACAATAACTAAAAAATAACGAATGGATCTTAATAAAATTAATAGGGGTTGTTAGTATAAAGCCATAAAAGATTAAATTTTTATGAAGATCAGTTTGTTCGTTTGTATGTTTGACTCGTGTTTGTCATAACGTTTGTTAGCAGTATAACTCAAAAAGTTATGAACAGATCTTCCAGAAAATTACACAAGCTGTTATTACTATCAAAAGGCACAAATGAGTAGATTTTGGAGTCGACACACAAAGAAAATCATGGTTTCAGAGCCAATTTAATTTTTTTGCTATCGTTGCCTCGCTTGGCGGAGATATGCGCTCTCAGAGTGCTATATTCTCTTATTTTATCGTTTCTATCGCGCTTACAACATTCAGTGGCTTTTAGAATGAAGCAACGAATACCTGCTGCTGTGGCCTACAGTCTCCCACAGCAACATCTAAAGCAACATCTCAGTCTCTCACAGCAACATCTATAAGAGCTTCACTGCAGGGAAGTACCCTTATAGGTTTATAGGATCCTACTCCGTTCTCGTTAACGCTATACTAGACTCGTGTCGAGACATGGTCGCTGATGGAGGAATAGTGACGAGTGCTTGAACGACGAAACTAATGTACTGGCGCGTAGGCAGATGTGCTGTACGTGCAGTTACCAATGACAGGTATGCTGCATGTACTTGAGGTTATGGGTGCGCCATTTCGTAAGTCGATTGGCGGTTATCGGGCCACCTTATTTCCGTACTATCTGTTGCATACGATTGAGGATGGGAAGTGAAATCACTTTACCATTTCTAGAGGTGGCCTGATTTCTTCGTAATCCGATTTAGCGGACAGTTTCTACCTGCATCGGGGAGGGGGGGGGCATTTCGAAACTAGTGAGAGCTTTGTTACACATGGAACATCATACGCTAATATTATATTGACTTTACTGCAGTACTAGTCCTTTCAATTCCAAAAATTAAACTGACTTTTTGGTCTGAACCTGCTGAAGCACAATACTTTGTTATTCGTAGAGGTGCATTTTCGCAGCGCGTGTTTGGGCACGAACTCGTACTTGGGCCGCGCTGCATGCCTGTAGTTTCCTCTGCTTTGAACAGATGTTACAGCAGCTTGCAGCTCTGTGTGCATCCTCATGATGTGCTGCGAAATCTGTGCTATCTTGGTGACAGAGTGCGGCTCTATATCTGTGTGGCCGCGCCCCAACAAGCAAGTTCTGTTCGATGCTCAGTT
Organism: Parhyale hawaiensis; assembly: GCA_001587735.2. Taxonomy (NCBI): domain Eukaryota; kingdom Metazoa; phylum Arthropoda; class Malacostraca; order Amphipoda; family Hyalidae; genus Parhyale; species Parhyale hawaiensis. The sequence goes on along the minus strand of LQNS02278096.1, from coordinate 18,463,797 downwards.
CCTCGTAGACGCACTTCGTTGAGGTTGCGCTGTGCTGCTGGCTGTGTATTTCCGCGGGGAATCTAATTTTCTGTTGTGCGAGTAACCTCTACAATAATTAAGACGGGCTTTGCAAATTTTGAACATCAACGAGTACATCGTCGATCGCCTGCCTCCACGCGCTTATGGCAGTAATTCATGGATATGCTGCTGTGAAGTGCGCGGCGATTGTGTTTACTTGTTGCCTCTGTCGCTATTGCGGTTATTTGTGTGTAGTAGTTCACCCGTAGTAGCTGAGCATACTTCGTCCGTTCGTTGATGGTTGAAAATAATATCTATTAACCTGCTTACCGAGGTCACGCCGATCGAATCTTCTCCGTGGGCTTCTTGCTAAACCTTTGCATTTATGCTGTTGTCAGACGAAGTAAGTTTTCAAGCTTTTATTTTTAGTTTGTAAACGCATCCTGGCATTGATTTTTGCAAGTATTAGTTTATGTTTTAGGCCACTATTCTGCATATAAAAATATTGTTCTTTTAAGAAATAGACATCATTATTATAACACTTTGTTTAACCTCCGTAGTCATGAAATAGACATTAAAGTTTATTCATAGTGAGCAAAATAGGTGCTATTTGATTTGTGAACTATTCAAAACAAAAAAGAGCGTGAGATTGTTTGAGCTTCTCAAACCTCGTGTTCGCGAATCAAGGCTTTGTTGCGTGGAGTAGCCTTGGAAGTACCTAATGCTTACACCTCCAGTGACCAAACTGTTTCTGCTCAAAGGCCTAACTTCAGGCAATGCTAGGATAATGTTTCATCAGTAACCAGCGGTGCCACGCGTCGGTGTTATTTTGCGTCGCTGCCGAAAGGAGGATCGTTTAAGCGCCACCCTCTTCGATCGCTTAGAGGAAATAGGTTGAAGCGTTTCGACCCAGCATCCGAATACTGTAGGCCCTGATCCACCTTATGTCAGATGTAAACAAGTCAGTGGCTGATTGAGACATGTAAGGAAAGCTGGGGTGGATATATTGAAAAGTGAGATTAAAAATTTTGCAAGTTTTTACTTTATTCAAGTAGGTATAGTAGTCAACCTGATTGTATGGTTAAGTTGGAAAAGTAAATCTTATTTACAATTCGTTTATGATGCTGGCTTAATTAATCACACCACCAGAATCTGCCTGCAACCACTAGTATAAAATTAAACGTAGCTCTCTAAACAACCAAAACCCTCGTGCATCAGGAGGCGGCATAACCTTAAAATCTACAGTCACTATACGCACCACTTGAGCATGCGTGCTTGAACCAATGTAAATTTAGACCTATAATTACACGAGCCACCAGGATGTGGCTGCATCAACCAGCGTATATTTAAGCCTGTTTACACGCGCTACCAGAACGTATACATGCATCCACCTGCTCCATGCTGTGTACACAGAAGAGATACTCCACTGCAACATAACAAGACGCACTAGCGAGAATATCCTCATCTTAACAATGACCGGATGCTATTCTATCTCTATAGCGCTCCGCTCGAGCGCAACTTACCGTACAGACACTTGCTATTGAGCGTACGTGCGTGCTGTACCTTATCTTACTAAGTGCGTATCATTACCTGAAGCAATGGTTACGAGTGAGAATTATTACATATTTTAGCTTTATTATCTGCCACTGATGTGGTACATCAGTTGAAGGGAGGCAAGCATTAGAACTCTCCTCTATAAAGTTCTCGACGCATAAAGTTACGCCTTGGTTTTGCACACATAGTTCTAAGAAAATGCTCCTTCGTGTGAATTTAAATTATTGCTGAGTAGTGTAAAGAGAGGCTTAAACTTACGTATATGACGCACTACCTGTCGGGATGTGATATAAGATGACAGGTGATTCACTTTACATAATTTGCGTGTTTACTCTACATGGTTTAGATGCTATCCATACCCACGGTCGTCTATTGTTTCTCTATGCCTGCATTGTTATGCGCGAGGCTCTAACCTTGTGCCGATTGTACGTTTTCGGTATAGGCTTCAGTGGCGCTCACTCCATATTGTTATTGTGGTACGTGACAACTGCAAATGGGGACGTCTGAGCGCCGGGATATCGACATTTCTGTACAATTTCCTACTAAATCACTTGTTGACTTACCCGCAAATCATTTACTTCATGTGGCCTTATACTGTTTTGTGAACCGGCTGCTAGAAAAGTGAAAATGAATTAGCATCGTAAATAATACGGTAATTTTTTCAAGGGTGAAAGAAAATAAATGTCTGCATTTTGTTCAGCGTCTGTGATGTTTGGAACATCATTAGGCCCTATTTTTTTTCTATATTGCGTAGAGACTCGTCATACGGTATTTTTCTTTGCGTTTAAACTGATTTATGCATATGCTGTTATAGTGTCATTCGGTCGGACAGCTGCACTAGTGCCTTACACGTTTAGATTTATTTTTTCCAATTTTTTAGCAACCGGCCCTTATCCTCGTAAGTAAAGAGTACCAACCCGTCAAAAACGACTGTAATGATTTTGTTGTGAACCTCGTTATTGCTTTGCTTGGGGTGCGAGTTTTGCTGCACTTACGGAAGTTGTGCTATCATGAGTTCGGGAAAGTAGAATTTCCTGCCTGCAAGCGCAATTGTTAATTTAATTTTATATACTTGAAAGTGAAGCAATGGCTCCTAAAAATGTAGTTCAAGCCAAAGAAATCCACCGGAATATTCAGCTCCTACTTTATCCTGTTTACCGGCTGTGACCCCATGATGATAGGATCATGCGAATATAATTACCTCCGCCAAAGAGGTTATTTTTTTGTCGAGTTCGTCTCTCCCTCTGTGTAAATTGTCTGGCTGTCTCTTTGTATGTCACCAAGATAACTCAGAAAGTTATGGACGGATTTTCCCGAAATTTACAGGGATTTTAGGCCTGTTAAGAATAACAGATGACTAACTTTTCATTAAGATCCATACAACCGCGTGTTTGTTTGTTTGTCTGCCTCTTTTTTAGTACCATAACTGAAAACGCTATGGACAGATTTTTCTGAAATTTACAGGAGTTGTTAGGCATATCACGAAGAGTGAATGATCAAATTTTGATGATGATCGGCTGATCTGTTTCTAACGTAAGTGGAAAAGTTATGAACGGATCTTGAAGAAAACTACAGAAGCTGTTATTACTCTCAAAAACACAAATGACCAGATATTGGAGCTGATAAAAAGGAAATCAAAGATTCAGAACCAATTTGAATTTTTCGTTAACGTTGCCTTGCTTGGAGGAGGTACGGTATGCGCTCTCAGAGTGCTCTAGTTGAAAACGTTGGTCTTCTGCTAATCGTGAAGCTTCAACTGCCAGGAAGAAACTCAGCTAATGGAAACATAAGCAAAATGGGATGAACCAACTGCCACGAGGACTCTCGCCAGGATAGAGCCTCTCTGCTACCTCGCTCAGAAGGACATCAAATGTACCAACCTCTATTTCTACGCGAAGCGCATCAGAAACTGCAGTATCTTGAGCATATTCCAGAAAAATAGGTTTGCCATATTAATCTCAGACTCAAATTTCCTGGTACCTCCTCTCTTGTTATGTAGCAGCTGAATTTTCTACTATGCAATTCTTTGTAAACGGGACCAAGCAAGCAACCAACCAACCGACTGTGTCTTTTGATGTAGTGGACTATATACTGTCTGTGAAATAATTAAACATTATAATCTTGCTAACTAAATGAAGCTATCACGGCATCTGATGATATCAGTCACACAATGTTGACAAGTATCGTCATAAATTCATAGATGCGAGGTTCCTTGTCAATTGTCTATTCTCCGGACACTGCCGGGGAGACGTAACCGTTCATTCATTGACAACAATAGGCTTATGTTTTATATTATTGTAACTGGCAAATTTCCTGTAATTATCATTATTTGGTGCTGACAGTTGCGTTACTCTATTGACGTTATTTATATCTGACTTCTTAATTGTATCCCGTTTGAAAATGCAATTGTCGTGTGACGCAACTCCAGTAATTTCTAGCTTGTTCAAATACCTTTTAGGTTATTCGATAACCTCCTACTTTCTGTTGATTCAACTCTCGCAGTTCCTAAGTAACTCCTAAGTAACTTTCAATTGTTTGAAGACGTCGTACTTTTTATAAACTTTGTAACGCTGTCAACTATGAACATGGCGCATCAAACAGTTCTGTACCTACGAGAAGATATTCGTTGTTCGGCGTTCTAGAATTAAGAATAGTATGAGCATCCTAATTTTTAAGGGACTTTAGCGTGTGGCTGGCGTTCTGCACCTGCGCAGAGCAGGTAATGTGTCCCAACTTTTTTTTTCCTGTTCACTTTCCGTTATATCCTTGGGAAGTCGCCTTTGTTTAGGAGCAAATTTATAATAGAAACCAGCTTTGGCGTATTCAAGCTCATGAAAAGTTTTTCTTGCTGAGTGCGAATATGCATATTTGTAGCTGTCAAATATATCTCATTTCATGCTCCTACACTGTAAAGCTTATGTGTTGACGCATCGGTGATGTTATCGAAGTCCATGTGACTTTACAGAAGCCGCCTTTACTTGTGCATCTGTCCGTCCATTAGTGTTGTGTCTTTGACTAAAGAGATAACCTCAATTGTAATCCACTGCTGTGTTGCACTTCCTTTTCTGAAAACAATTATGTTTAGTGTTCGGTAAGTATTATTATTATTATCATTGGTGTCGCAATCTACTTTCTTCGTCTATTATTTTTTTAAGACTTAAAACAGCGGGGTGAAGCACAGTACTGAGTCCATAACCGGCTTCCTCGGGTCTATGATGCTGATGATTACAGCTGAAACTGGTATCATGGTGCAGTGGGCTATATTAGTACATGTGGAGACTGTTGGTGCCAGACTTGTCGTGCCTTATGGAGCAGTGTCTCGTCTTCCCCTCCACACCTGTCCCTAAGGGTCTCTGTGTAGGCGGTTGTTTCCCTTTAATGTATAATACGGGACAGTTTGTCCGAGCTCTGATCCTTCTCTGAGAGAAAGCACGAGCATCTGCTGTTGCGGGGTACGTGTTGTCTCGTCCGGGCTGTTCCACCCTGCTGTGGAAGGCAGGAACGTCTTGCCAGGTGTCAGTGTAATATGTACTTTCTGAACTTTCAGCAATTCTGCTGCCTCAAGTAACGTTATTACATCGCATGCAATATCGATATGTCAGAGCGAGGGCGAAATGTCCGATAAATTCAACATACAGTAGCTACTTTTTCAGCCGTAGCTTGGCTAACTGCCCTGAAGCACTTTTATACGTTATAGATCTTTGCGCGTATCCCTATGCGTGTCCTCAGTTTAACGAAGTTTTGAACGCTCTTCGGCGCGCTGTGATACGCTTTTAAAATATTATGATACAGTTAAATAAAAAAAAACTTGAGCACTCTGAGAGCGCATACCTCCGCCAAGCAAGGAAGGCAACGTTAACGAAAAATCCAATTGGTTTTGAAAATAATTTCCTTGTATCAACACCACAATCGTATCATTTATGCCTTTTCATAGTAATAACAGCTTCTGTAATTTTCTTGAAAACAGGCCGACCGAACATCGCCAATATTTAACCATTTGTGGCTTTTAACATTATTAACAATTCCTGTAAATTTTATCATGATTCGTTCATAAATTTTTGAGTTATTTTTTCTAACAAGCATTAAATCAAACACAGAAACAAACGAACGGACAGATCATCACAAAAATTTGGTCATATAAACTTCATAATATACCTAACAACTTTTTGTTAATTCCTTAAAAATTTTTCCCTTACGTTTTGAGTTATTGCACTAAGGAAAAATTGGCGAACAAATAAACGGTTGACCGGATGTTCACCAAAAGTTAATGATCTGTTACTGCTTACATGCCTAACAATCATTGTCAATTTCGTAAAGATCAGTCCCTAACTTTTTGACTTATCTTGGTGACAGAGAAACAAAGAGACAAACACGACTCATATGCCAGGCTCGCGCCGGAAAGAGATGCTCACGGTAGGCATTAACAAAACCTTGTTAGTAGCTATATGAAAACAATGTAAATCTTGAGAATCTGCAGCACAGTAATGGCACTGACCGTCATATTATGTCAGATTATATTTTATCGTAACAGAAAGAGGTAACTCGTGGAATATACCATTTAGGGCGGCCGCTGCCTACCCTGTAGTCTGTACGACACACGTGCTTTTACTTTATGACCAAATGCATAGTTTGCTTCTGTGTCGGCGGAGGTTCCCTGTTCAATGTTCATCGTTTGTGATGTCGGACCCCAGCTCGTGGTGCGATTCTGACGTACCTACCTAACGCAGTCGAGCAGCCAACCAGCACTCTTATATGATTACTTGACACTCTTGTCCCACTGCACATAAAAAAATATAACAGGAAAATTTCGGTGAGGGCGAAGCTTGTGGTCAATAATCAGTCAGGGAAGAGCTGCGCTGCTTCCGCTCATCTGCTCCGGTTTTCCCTCTTGGGTTTTCCTCTCCGGATGCAAACAAAACTTCAGTGATGTTTCCAGCAGATCTGGCGTCTTGGTTTTTTATACGGCGTGTTTAAATTTCAATGTTCACACGCGCACGCGGTCTCACAACTTTCCGCGATGAACTTTCGCTGTTTGTTGTGTGTCTTTTATAGCTGCCGTACCTCCAGGATACACATCTGCCATCCTGACCATCGCTCTCTAACTTGCCATTGTGTCGCGGCCCTCGCGCGGCTGTGCAGCATTCGGTATCCAGAAATTTCGCGCGGCTGTGCACACATTTGTCATCCAGAAATTTCGCGCGGCTGTGCACACATTCGTTATCCAGAAATTTCGCGCGGCTGTGCACACATTCGATATCCAGAAATTTCGCGCGGCTGTGCACGCATTCGTTATCCAGAAATTTCGCGCGGCTGTGCACGATTCGTTATCCAGAAATTTCGCGCGGCTGTGCACACATTCGTCATCCAGAAGTTTCGCGCGGCTGTGCACGCATTCGTCATCAAGAAATTTCGTACGGCGTGTATTTTTTAACATGTTTACACATTTTCTGTAGTTCTCTATACTTTTAAGAAATCATAGAAATGCATTCCATGCTAAAAAAAATAGAAAAATGCCTCTGTTTATTTTCGACGTGATGTTTTTATTAAATTTGTGATTCCGATTCTTTTTCTTATCTATGTGCTGAACGCCAATCTGTGTTATTTGATGCACACACTCGATATGCACTGTATGAATGTTAACCAGCTCCTGAAGACATTATGTAAATGCAAACATACTACAGTCATACTATAAAAAGCTCCCTTTCATTAGATGAAATCTTTCTAGCGTGTCCCTTCTGCTACTTCTCCGATATCTAGAACTTTACCCTTTCCATAACGTCATGCATATTTGATCCCTTACGGCAAAGATGGTCAATCGTTTTACAGCATATTAAAGTTTTAATAAGCGGCCTATTTTACGTTTATCGCATTGTTCTCCACTAGGCAGTAGCGGTACCCGCTGGTAACCTGCCTTCTGCTTAGTGCTACAGTCGATTCAGCTGTAACCGTCCGCATTGGGACCGGTTGATGTGGTCCCTATAACCAGCTGATCATATAAAGTGACGTTAACAACTGTAGGTATGTCTGTGCTAAGATGTTGTTTATGAGTTATGAGAACATTGTTTCGTCTAGTGATAAGCTTTTTCTTGTTTATAATTACGGAGGTAAATTAGCAAATGAAAACAACTTATGGATACTAAATAGGCGGACAGTTCATAATTCGAAGTGTAAATGACGTGGTGACATAGAGGCGATACTAACGTCGCATGTTGGCCGTAAGAGGTGCGTTCTGGATATGCTTAAATTTTAACTTATAGGTACTAGCATGCTTTAAGGAGTCAATGCTTCCTCATATGAAATACTCGAACGTAACTGAAACTAGAGCACTCTGAGAGCGTATACGTCCGGCAAGCAAGGCAACGGTAACGGAAAATTCAACATGGCTCTGAAACCATGATTTTCTTTGTATCGACTCCAAAATGTAGTCAATTCTGCCTTTTGATTGTATTAACACTTTCTGCAATTTTCTTGAAGATCTGCTCATAACTTTTTGAGTTACGCTGCCAACAAATATTATGACAAACATAAGTCAAACCTACGAACGAACCAACTAATCTGCACTAAAATTTTATTCATTTATGTCTTTTAACATTAATAACAACTCCTGTAAATTTCATAACGATCCATTTTTAACTCTTTGAATTATTGAGCTAACGAGCACAAAGTCAAACACATGAACAAACAGCTCATAAAAAAATTTTGTTATTTATTTCTCGTAATAAGCATAATTAACCAC
>LQNS02278096.1:18397135-18416871 GCA_001587735.2 Parhyale hawaiensis | reverse complement strand
TCTACAACCCGGCCTATTTTCTCCTATCTTATTCCCATAGAGCGTGACAGGAAAGATATAAATAAATAAATAAATAAATAAATAAATAAAAACACGACGTGAATTATTATATAGTAGATATACTTCTGCATTAAGACTCAGCGTAATAGTGACGAAATTGTTTTAGTTTTTATTGGGACCTGAAAGTTTGATGTTCTGATGTTCGTTGTGCCATGGAAACTCATTTTAATGTTAATCAATGTTCATCTAAAAGTTGTTTAGCATTTACTTAAAGATTTATTAATTTCTAAGAATATCTCACTGTATTTGTGACAATATGTGTTGCACTTAATCGACTTTCAGAACTGTAGTTGTCATGCCACAAAACTGGGAAAGAGGTTACTAAACAGGAAGTTTTTTCACGCCGAGAGTGCATCCAGTTAAGCATTTTTTCTACTTTTTCCTTCGGGGCGCTCTGTATTTCCTTACATCATCAGGCCGCATAGTATCAGTCTACTGTTAATAGCTGTGAGAATATGGCAAAAATATTTTAATAATCAAATCACATGAGCTGATGCGTATCTTATCATTAATTTTCTCCATATTTTCTTTTCTTTTCCCCTTCAAGAGGTATAGGGGGGTGGACCATGGGCCGTAAGATTAGTTAGTTTTGTTCGCCCATCCTCTGTTATGGGGAGTACGCCCCCAGGGACCAATAAATCACCTTAGCCTTTATGCTAGGCCTTCGGGACGTCTTTCCTTGTCCACTTTGTTTCTTGCTATTTTGATATTCCTACAGATGGTGCTTTGTTCTGTTCTTCCTCTTTTCTCCCGTATTGCTGTTCCCTAGTGAGTTGAGCCTGTGCGGGAACACCCTCCTGCAAGGGTTTCACACCTCTAGCAACTTACTGCATGCCCCTCCCTGTCCACCCTTGACATAGCTGTGTCTAGGGCGGTGTAAACAATGTATTCAATCACTAACTCCATTTTCTCATATATGTATCTTTCCTTCACCTCATCAGGACCTACTGTAGTAAAGCATCGGTTCTCGTAAGACTATCACGTCGTTTGAAAGGTTTTTGAAATTATGCATTTATATACAATGTGTTTTTTATTGTACGGACAAATTTCAACCATAGGTAGAAAAACTGAAAATAAATCGATTTTCACGAGTGATAAAATCTCCAAAACTGCTTAGTTTTGGAGTTATAATGACTTAGAGGAATTTTATACTTTTAAGTAAGATACTACGTGCGCGCCAATGTTAGCGCTAAATTTGACCGTTCAGCACGTTTTCCGACCACATTCCTGCCCGTGAGTTTACACTGAATCGATGTTGATGATTATTTGGGCGAATGACATCAGAATTATGAAGCTTGAGCCCAATGATGATAATTGTGAATGTTAAAAACACAATACCGAGTAAAATACGCTTCATCTGTGAACAGAATCAGCTTGGAGAAATTGGGATGGATCCCTTGATCGCTGCTGCAAGAACCACTTTGAACTTTTTGGAAACGGTACGGATGTAAACTCTGACGACGTAGTGTCTGCCATACAGTAGGGTTATTACGTTATATGCTGAGCTTGAAACTGCTGATATTTTTTGTAACCATAAAATGCTTGCAGTTTTTAGTGTAAAAATAATGAAAACTACTTTGGTGGGAATCGGAAAACGTGCTGAAGTATCAAAATTAGTGCCAACAGTGGCGCGCACGTAGTATCTTACTTCAGGTTAAATATTTCTTCAAGTCATTATAACTCGAAAACTAAAAAGTTTCGGGCCTTTTATCACTCGTCAAAATCTATTTATTTTGAGTTTTTTTTGCCTATGGTTGAAATTCGTCCGTACAATAAAAAACTCCCTGTGTGTATATATATCACACGCTGGTAGTAACATAGTAACTTAGATGTGTAAGGTCTATGCTATTTCCTACATAAAAGCTGTATTCTTTGGAATAATCTTCCAGAATTCGGTGAAGCCTGACAACGAGGGTGGGTCACTATACCTGCCCATCTCAATGTGGCCGTGACCTTTTGTGTGTTTTCTCCTGGGTCTAAATACTACCTTCGCTTGCCCTGGAAAGTTATAATCAATATATCAAAACACACATGCGCTGTAGGAGCGCCCCAAGTCTTGTACGGACTCTCGCAGACACAAAGTGAATGCATGTCCCGAGTATCGCGATGCTGTTTTCGTGTACACCTTCTCTGTTTTCAATATTCGGCGTACGGTGGTTAATTTGGTTATCCGTGTAGCATGAGGAGAACACGAGTGTCGTTTTCTCTTCGCCAGTTCGTTTCCAATCTGCAGTGGTTTTTTTTTACTGTCCTTGCATCTGGGAACAAACTCTAACTTCTCCTTATATACAGTTGAGGAAATACTTCTTTTTCCTGATATCCTTATATGCCGTATACTGTCATCCGATTGGACTCACGGAGAAGACATGGCCTGAGCCATTGGCCATATAGCGTTGGTTTAGTCAGGTTCGTAAACCCTATTTTGTGGGGAGTAGCGCCTCTATTGGGTAACACACGTTACTTTAGCGTTAGCTATCTATGCCTTCGTGACGCCTGTGTTTCGTGCCCACTTTGCTTCCTTCCAGTTTCATACAACTACTACTACTAATGATGTTTTGTTTGGTTGTTTGTCTCTTAACAGGCTAAAAATTGTTGTTCTTATGCATGCGCGTTGATCCAGTATGTGACGAGAACACCCTCGTGCATGGGTTGCACTATTGTTCTAACATCTATGCTGTCTATTCCTTATTTCTTTCTCTGTTTAATTGCCATTGTAGTGGAAAGAGAAGCTTAAGCTAGCTATGCAATATCATAACTGGAGAAGCTCTCTGAGAGCGCATACCTTCTCTAAATAGCGCAATGTTAACGAAAAATTGTAATTAGTCTCGAGTCCAGGTTATTGTGATTAGTCTCGAGTCCAGGTTATTTTGATTAGTCTCGAGTCCAGGTTATTTTTCACCGTCTCCCAACATTGATCAGCTGCTCTTGGTAACATTCCTAGCGGCTCTTATAACTTTCTGGGAGATCTGTCTGTAAATTTTTAGATTATGTTCTGACACGCAAAACGACCGACAGAAAGACCCACACGAGCGGCGAACAAATCAACGCAAATATTTGTCCATTTGTGTCTCTTAACATTCAACAGTTCCTGAAAATTTCATGGAGATCCATTCCTAGCTCTTTTAGGTTTTCTTAATGACCAACAGAAAAATATAAAGATGAACGAACATGTCATCACAAACATTTGGTCACTTTCTCCTCGTATAACATGCCTAACGTCTTCTGCAAATTTTATGAAGATCTGTTATTAAATTTTTTAATTGTGCTGCCAAGAAAAAACAGGTAGATAAACGGTTAAACAGATATTCGCCTAAAATTAGCCATCTGCTGCTCCTGATATACATAACAATCCTTGTAAAAGTCATAAATGTCTCTTTGAGTTATCTAGATAACAAGCAGGCTGACAAATTCTGACAAAAACGTTAACTCCCTAACGATGGTAATAACGTAACTGTACAGAAAAATTTAGCTTCAGCCAATCCATATTACACGAAATAGGTACTTCAGCGGACCTCCCATTTCCTTCGCGCTTCTTGATGGATGTCGAGACTATTAATTACCCTTTTCCTTCGATGAGTTTCCATTAACGTTGCGTTTCATGAGCTTAGAAAAACCGTTGGTTGTGGCAAGACAGTACAGTCTAGTGTCATGATACCCCGTAGAGATACTTCAGAGGTCTTCATTTCTGAGCTTTAAATAATTTTACAGGGTAAAGGCTTCTCTTCTCTTTCTGTGGATGAGTATTCTCGTATTTGATTCTTCACATCGAGCTTTAGATATCAACCGACCGACCAAGCGAGCAACGAACGAAGCAAAAAACTGTATGATGATGTGAGATTGAACTCCATTTTATACTGTAAAATAATGCACTTTTTTTGTTACACTAGCATGCATCCAGTTATCACTTGGGTCTGTTACCCTACTGTTGGAAGATTTTTTTGGAGATTGGTGTAAAAACTGGTTTTTAGAGCAATGGTTTCGATTAAGAGGAAGCAGAAATTATTTTCCGTTAATTAGCATGTTTATATTTCCTTTGATAGGAGTCTAACGGTTATCTAAATAAGTGTCATGAATTTTCGGATGAATAAAGCAATTCTATGACACCCAACTAAATGATGAATCCATGTATAGCGTGGCGTGTTTCTACATGTTACAACTTACTGTATAGGTAGAGGATCTCTTGATGATTCTTTCAAATTTCTATCGGAAAATTTGATGCTATTGTTTTCTCTTCACCTCAATATGAATTTTGAACCGTGAATTGTTATAGCGTGAAAATTCTTTCTGATGAATTATTTATTTCGAGTTATCAGAATTAGCTTTGCAAAGTAATTGTCCTCTTTTGTAAAGACTTCAGAGGCATGGAATATAATATGAAGGGTAACTTTGAGCGTAGTACAAGACTGCATCTGAGTTTGTTAGCTGCTATTCGTCTCGTGTGAAGGCAATTTCAGGAACGGCGATGCACCTGAATTTGCTTATGTTAGAAATTATATTTCCTTATATGTAATTCAGTCCGTAGCGGGCCATTGGATTTCAACGGGAGATGTTTTTATCGGTTGAATACATTTGACTGAAATGCTTGTAGTATCAATCTTCGATGGCTGCAGAGCATATATCACACGAGTTGACAACGCAAGCGCTCCGTATGCAACTTAAATGCTAATTATTTACCTCCGCCAAGGAGGTAATCTTTTAGGTTCGTGTGTTACTCCGTCCGTCTATCTGCAACATAACTCAAAAAGTTATGGATGGATCTTTATGAAATTTATTGGAACTGTTGAGAATATCACGAGGAACTGATGAGTGATGATTTACTACTATATTGATGATCTGTCTGTGCGTTTGTCTGTTTTTCTTTCTAACCGATAGGGTCCTCCTAAGGTCGCTGCTCCCCATAACATAGGATGGACAAACCTATGTTGGTTTTCTTTGTAATCTTTGTCAGCGTATTAGACGTACGATAGAGAGGCTGTCTGGTCCAATCCGTTATCGCATTTAGTAGGTATCTAGAATGTTATTATTCTCATGTCGAAACGTAATTTTTCTACAGACCACAGTAGTCAAGCGAAAGCGAGGATATCAAGGCAACAGTACCCTGTGCGTTTACAATGTCTGCTCAGAGTTCAGTGACTGTCCTACTCGTGTTACTCTTGTGTACACGATACTACTATTGTGCTCTGCGGGCTCTGGGTTGCCGCAAGAATTCTATTTACCGCTCATTATGGTTGCACTCCTCAATAAATTGATGGAATGAATAACTGTTATTATGGCCTCGAAATCGCGCTTGGTATTATTTATTAAGTAATTTCTCTGATTGTAAGAGGGTTGAGCTGAAATATTATCGTAGACGCTTTGTGACTGGCAAGAAGAGATTTTGTATGAGCTTTTAAAGTTTTGCAATTGCCGTGTGACACCAGCCCAAGTAGTAAGACGGCAGTGATAGGTGTATCGATAGTGCTTCCGTTTTGTATCGTTACTGTAGGAGTAAAAAATATATATGCAAAGGGCATGTCGAGCGTACAATCGTTTTATATCGTCAGCGATGAAAGAAAAGAAATTATTGGCGGTAGGTATATCGAGCGTACTTTCGTTTTGTATCGTCACTGTTGGAAGCAAAAAGATAATGACAGATTATATTTTCTCTTGACATTCTTGAGAAGACCTCATGTACTCTTGATGTATTGCAAGATTGTGCGACCTGCTTTCCCACCGCAGTCAAGCGCAACGTTGAGAGCACATTAGAAATTCTGGCGGGATAATAATGCTGATGATATGAAGTAGAGAAACTTGATGGCTAAATATTCTTTCTGGCATCGTGCGTTGTCTCTTTTTGCAAATGTAGGTTGATGTTGGCTGATGATGTGAGCTTCGAGACATAATGGGCAAACTCTTGTTTGCGCCGTACTTGATCGGTCAAGGATGAAAACTGAAAACTACAAAAAATGATAACTTAGCTTCTATTTACGCTATAACATCCAATGGTATTGTTAACTGCAAAACAAGGGACGAGCGTACAGTTACAGCTCCTGTTGCGAAGCGAAAGCGATTGTGTCTATAGGCAACAGTGCCGTGTGTGTCCGCAATGTCTGATCGAGTAATGTATGCTTTGCTATTTTATTTTTTTTCTGTTTTACTTGTATCTATTCTTATTAGCCTTAGTCTTTTGCTTATTTACAGAATGTTATGACTTGCACATAAACTAGTCTTTTATTGAACACATTGGCATTTTATGCATTATGTACGGTGTTCGTTTTGTTTATTTACATTGATTATTAAAACCCGCCAAGTATTCGCGAGGATATCTTGTTTTCAGCGTGTCTTTGGGTTGTATCTGTCCTTCCACACCAAGGGGTGCCAAAGTTTTGAGTTTCTCCTAAGAACTTAGAGTTTCTTCTGAAATCCCGTTGCCACCTCTTCTTGCGTTGGCCTGCTGCCTTCAGTGTTACTCAAGGAGGTTTGTTAAACCTCCTTGGTGCTACTGCGACGGCAGTAGTGGGAGGCTGTGTTTCTGTTGTCTCCTGGGGTGGGACTTGCTGGGTCGCGGGCTGAGAGGTCCAGACGCCTTTACAACGTCGCATCTAGTAATACTTGTATTAGGCGCGCCTCTCACTACATCTACAAATTTATCAAACTTACATTATTGTTCAACTATCGTGATCCATTATTTTGCCGATCAATGTCAGATAGTGTACAGTGTTGTTGTTCTTTACTGAAAACTCCACTTAGAAAAATGCAAAAAAAAAATCGCTTAACGATATTCATCGAGCTCAATATGACTTGCTTGCTTTGAATTTCCTTCCTGGATGCACTGCTTGACAATTTTTGCTTCTGTGGTCGCTGAAGTTTCGTCAGATGAGCTGCCTCGAGATTGTTGACCTGTGGTTCTGCGGTGGCTGTGCGCGTGTAGCTTCGCTTGCATACTTCAGAGTTATGACTTTACATAATAAATTTATCTGTTTGCCGTGCCTTTTAGCACTTACGAGAACGTTCAGTGTGTGCACGTTTACACTTATATATCATGAGTGCTCGAGTATTTTCGAAGCTATTCTAATTTTGAAAAGCTCGTTTCCTACATTTGAAGGAACACTAGCGCGTAGGTATGTCGTTCTGTTACTACTCCGCAGCAAAGATCAGGTATTGAGATGTATCGCACGTGTCATTTAAAGCTTTTGCCAAAATGTCTTATATGCACTCGCTGCTGACAAGATCTGGTTCTACACTTGTCAAATTTGACTTATCTTCTCAGTAACTATTACTCTTGAAACACCACAATATTCGCTGAGCACTCCTGCCACAATATTTTTCCTTTGGAACTAATAGCAGTAACCGCCCGAGACCTGCTAGGGCAAACTGCAGCTCAAGCGACACTTCTGACGTCATAGTGATGGGCTGGCGCGTTACACGTCAATTTATTGCCGGTATTGTCTTCTAGTAGGATTGTGAAAGCTGTTATTAAAACGATCGTTGATGTTATCCCCCGAGTAGCTCAGTGGTCGCTTGCTGACTCGCTCATCATCAGGAAATCGGACGTTCGATCCGAAGCCAAGAAAGAAAAGTCTTGATCTCTAGAGTGTAGTGTCAGCATATCTTTCGTTTATAGTCACTGGGGAGCACTGGCCTTTGTGTCGGGGGGCTCAGTTGTCGATTGAGCCTTCCGTTTATGTGACGCCATAGCTCCGACAGCTGTGGTCGACTGCAGCCGTATACTTCCCTGGGCTCTAGTGGCATTCAACTGCAGCACAGACCCGTCCATGTAGGTCTCCTAATTGGGGCCCGCGGTCATGGCAACTTTACGTCTCTGACTATAATTTGACCAATCAGTTTGTTGCACAAATCGAACTATCGGAACCCGTTACTTCACCCTCAAACTTTTTCATCATTAACCATTCAACGCCTGGCTTGTTACTGTACGTTTCAATCTCAAATCCTTAACTGCCATTCTGATATGACCTACAGCTTTGTCTTTTTAAACTGCTGAATACCTCACTATTCAGAAGGAAATTTCCGTTCAATTTTATGTACTGCTGCTTAATATGCGCCTGTCGGAACTATAGCAGCGCCTCAGCTGCATGTGCCCGTCGCTCCAGCAGACCTTGACTGGCCGCAGAGAACCGCAAGCGAGCGATTGCCCCGCGTCGCGGCGAGGCGCCTGCCGCCATTTCTCAAAGATATTTTTAACTGGGATGTCACTCCGGCCAACCGTACGGCGGCGCTGTAGCTTCCGTGTCCCTCGTCTGCTAATTTTCTTCTACCGCATGCGGGAAGTGCTGGAGCATATTCAAAGATCAAAAATATCGTGTCGCTGGCGGTGTGTTGCGATATATTTTTGAAGTCTCTCCCGAAACGTTCACTCTGTTCGGAGGAGGAGTGTCTGGTAGTAAATTTAGCGTGTTGTAATTTTGCATTATATGAACTGGGCAGTAACTATTATAGGTCTCCCTATAGAGGAGTGGTAGCGACGGAAGCAACTTACGTGTTGCTTTTTTGCGTAACCAAAGCAAACGATGATGTAAAACGAAATATGAATATGCAAGGGCTTAGAACTAGCAGTGGTTATGTCCATTTTTGGCGAAATTTGTTTTTTTTTTACTCACCAATTGGATGCTTGGGAGGTATATTTTTAGTGTCACAGGTGTCTATGCCATATCTCTTCATTAAGAAGAGATATGGCAGTAAGAGATGTGGCATAGACACTTGTGGCACTAAAGATATACCTCAAAAGCACCCACTTGGTGAGCAAAACCCAATTTCGCAAAAACTGGGCATAAATTCTTCTGGCTCTAAGCCCTCGGAAGTATATATTGTATACTCTGTCTAATTTAATGTAAAATCTCTTCAAGATCAAACTACGTATTGATAAGATTGCGCTCTGAAGATTTCGGCCATTAAGCAATCATGGGAGTTGATCATGGATATTTTTCACTCACTGACCTTCAGTTGGTGCTACGAAAGTGTAAAAACTAACTAACAAACAAACAAAAGAATTAATAAGAGGTGAATGTATCATTTGTGATGATGCCTAGTAAAGTCTTATCGACGATTTGTATGTATAAGAAAGATGAAGCTTTTAAAATAAGTGTCGAAGCAGTTGTGAGAATATCTAGTTGTGTGATTGCATAGTCATTAAGTTTATGTTGAAAAAAGACAAAGATGAGGGTATTTAAACAATAGGTACCGTGAGTGTTTGTGGTGGTCTATGGGCTGCTCGTGTCGACGTGTTGTTAGCATCGTGTAAAGAAAAAGAAGAAAAAACTGAAATCTGTAAATCTATCGGTGATGATGCTGAGTTAGTAACATAGTTATGAAAACTGCATTTTGTCGTATAACGCCTATACAATAGTATTCATTCCCTACAATAGTGCGTTCACTGATTCTCATCGGCATGTTTTATTTCAGGATTGAAAACGCACAGCGTTCTGTACTTATTTCTCTCTTTGGACCGCAAATGGTTCATCAGCTCTTTGCTCGCATCCGATGAACTTTTCGAGTAACAAGCCATGTATCATCGAGAGGTGCTTGGGGAGTGCCCCGGCAGCCGGAACTGCAAGCGCTCAGGTCGTGATGTCCCGAGTATTACCTGGAGGGCATTGGGCCCGCTGCTGGCCGTGACTCGTTCTGCGCTTAGGAGAATAATGGTAGTCTTCTGCCAAGGCTGTGCATGGGATCACATGGTATGCGGTACCACCTGGAGATGCGCTCTTCTCCGAGACAAATCGTTATGCAAGTACCTATATACGCCTGGTTATTTTTCGACGTCGGCTCTATTCTGCTTACTGTTTCGTGTATGTGGTACATTTCCGGCTACATATGCGTACTACGATCTATTGCTAGTTGCTGTTTCATGTGCGAGTATTTGTTACATTCCCGGTGACAAATGCGTGTGAGTGCTCTTGACCATACTCCTGTTTCCTTGGAAAGCGTACGCAGCGAGATACTTTAATTATTCTAACCAACATACACTGCGAGAGTCAATTCTGCATCATTTATAGAGCACGCACAGCCATTAGTTTGGCACTCAAGTCCATATTGTTTATAGTTTCTTTTTATCGTTTTTCTTCGAGCACCCGCAGCTGCCCGATTCGATTTTTTATGGCGTCACTTATTCTTGTATCGTCATTCCTTGAGTGTCGTATTTGTTCATTTTTGGTAGACCCATTATCTCTCTTTCGCTTACAGGCGCCAGATTTACTTCGTGTGAAGTCACTGATTTGTTTGTGTGTATTAGCGACATTTTGTCTTGTATAACATGCCCCTTTCTTGTTATCAAAAGAGCCGAAGTTGTTTACATGACTTTCAAATTTCTGTTTTCTTGTGTCTTAGATTCACGGGATTGCATATTCATGCATTTACTCCACCCACAGGCCCCGGATCTCCGCTTAATTATTTAACGTTTGCATTCGCATTTGCTAGATTTGTTGTATAATAAAATAACATCGCTCTTATTGTTTCTACAGGTTCCGGATTCGCTCTTTTATGACGTACCTCGAATTCGGCTGGATGGGGGTTCTCGGGCCTTCCGCCGCCGGTGGGGTTACGATCAACCACACCACCCTCCTACCTTACTGGAGGAAGAGGGCGAGGGTGGAGATGACCAGGAAGATCCCTACTCACACCCATACGAAGGGGACGGAGACACCTTGAGTTTCGCCGAGACCAGATCCCTACGCGAGGACTATGTCTTCCCTCACAGTTGGCAAGGTAAGATAAAACACCATATTTGCTGTATATAAATAGTTTTCCCTTGTATTCGTAGTTGGCATGGAAAAGCAAACGCCTACACACAGTGGAATATCCCTCGCAGATGGCATGATAAATACGAACCTTTCAACACAGTGTGTCTTCCCTCATAGTTGTCACGATTAGTACAAACCCGTGCACATAGTCAGAATGTTTTCTTTCATACTACATACTGGCACGATATGTAAGGTCACAGGCTCATAGTCATCATAAGCCAAACACTTAGCCTATCTTCATAGTTGACGATGTAAGATAACAGACTTCACAGCCATGTACCGCTACTGCTTAGGCAGTATGTCTTAACGATGTAGTTTTAAGTACTTATATTTGAACAAATGTTTTTGGCTGTAGCTGTATATACTTGGGCGCTTCGTCATGCGGCCTGTGCATTGCGTAATCTCCTCTTAATATCTCGTCAGGTGTGCCTCAATAGATTACAATGCATCTGCTGCCTTCAGACGTGTCAAGAACAGTGAAGTCCACCCTAGAAAGTTTTCTTTTCTCGTTGAACTTTGAAGGGAAATTTCAAAGGCAACCTATAGAAATCGTTGTCAACCCTTAGTTTTGCGTTTAGGCCGCAGTGTTTTGGCTGCAACAATATTTTCTCTAACAGAATTTGCTTCGTGATTTCTACTTTCATAATGCGATTGATTTTGTACTCCGTGACATGTAGCAAAAACGTGGTGGTACAGCCAGGATTCGAACCCAGAAACATGCTAGATAACAATGTCGTTATCAGTTTCGAATTTTTAAGCTAAATTGTCGGAAAAGGAAAGTTGTTGAGCTTTTTAACTAAAGTTTTGATGAACAGGGATTGATGCGGACCCTTTGCTAGTTCAGCCGCCCAGTAGGTGGAGTCGAACCACTCTGACGCGAGTCAGCTACAGGTTTGAAGCCTGCACCCCGGACCCCCGAGGCTCAACTGGGCAAGGGTTAAGTGAGTTTCTTTGACATCTTGTCACTCTACTACTGCTGCTGCTGCTCTCCATGTTATGAATGAAATCATTGGCATATCAAGACAAGGTGGTGTTTGTTTCCTTATGACAATAATGACATCTGTTATGTAGTTACCGTACGAGCATCAGCATGGTTATGAGAAAAATCCATCAGGTTATAATACTTTCTCGTTGGTTAAGCTCAGCGCTTATTGCTTGCGGTTTGGCGTTGATGCCACCTCGGCAGTTCCGCCAACTGGTTCACTATCAGATATCATGCTTTTCATTAGAATCATATTGTATTGCTTGTAGCAGTGTTTAGGCCTTAGGTCAATCATACTCCTGCACTTCAGTTACGTCAACACCAGGAATTTAATTTTTAAGCCTTTATGCCGAACATCAGCACTGGCCTGACTTGGTGTCGTCACTTCACCCTTGCCTCTCATATGTCTGCCAGTGTTAGACAATTTTTAGAAGGGTAGTGACGTCATTCAGAGCAGGCCACTGCTGACATTGGAACAGAACCGAGTCCCGCCTCACAAATAAGCTTCGTGTCTGTCTCTGCTACTTCTTTTACGTGCCCCATGCTACGGAAGGGACGTCATTTTTAGCGGCCAGCGATCAATTAATCTCCGTACGAACCAAACCCAGGCGCATAAATAGTTATTTGTAGCGATATTACAGCCTGCTGAAGCGTTAACGAAGTGGGTATATTGTAAGCAGCGTCGTGTCTGGTGTGTGTGACCGCGAGTAATTTGTCTGTCCGAGGCGCTTACATCTCCGACTCTGTGCCCCTCGATTCTTCTGATGGGAGGTCATGCTGTGCTGCAGTTGCAGCTTATCTATAGGTACAAACTGTGCCAGCGGGCTGTGACTATTCGCGTGGACTCAGGCTAACGCGCAGCTTTAGTCGTTGGGTCCCAGCTGCGCTGTCGCTACCCCAATTTAGGTATAAGCATAGAAATGGTTTTCTTAATCAAAGATGCACTTGCCTGCCCGCATGCCTGCAACGCACCTGTTTTGCTGTTGGATAAAACTCGTCGCTTCCTTATGTGTCTTGTGGGCGCCGTCTGTATCTCTAATTGTGGGAGGTGATCCAGTAACTTCTTTGTCCTGATCTTATTTTTACTTGAAATTACATCCTCAAAACTAGGTATATGCATGCTTGTATTGCACATAAATAATGTGAGAATATTCAAAACTGAACAACTTTATCGCGTAGGGAGATATATGACTGTATTTATTTATCTTCTTTTGCGGAATATGTATGTATTACGATACATAGTCTACAACATAGTCACTACACACTATACTGCCCCTGAGGAGCATATGATGGGCTATAAAATTAGGTTCGCCCTTCCTATGTTATGGGGGCAGTAACCCCAAGGGGATTGTGCATTGTGCAGGTTGCCTCGGCCATTTCTAGGCCTTTGGGACGTCTGTCTTCGTGCCCACTTCGCTTCCTTTCACTTCCATACTCCTACTGCTGATTCTCGTCTCTTCGTCTTTCTTTTTCGACTTGCTGTGCCCATGCACGGTGATGCTGTGTGGGAGCACCCTCTTGCATGAGTTCCGCGTTTATCTTGGCAAACAATGGGCGCGTCCGATTTGGCAGCGATGTTACGTCTTTGAGGCTTAACTTGTCCGAATATTCAGACAAGTGTCTTGGCTTCGGCTTGTTGATTCTAATTTCAGTTGTTGACTCTTAATCAGTTACATGTGAGACTTGCATGCAGCTACTTAGTCTTACTCCGTGCAATGGAGATTTCAGTGGCTCAACTGAATCGGACCGCTTCAAGCACCTGCTACACCATTCGTAGTGATGAAGCTAAAGTTCCTTTCTGCATTTCCGTACACGTCATGTCAAGTGGGTTTGTAGATTGATTATTACAACTCGATTCAACACGCCCTATATGTCCCTTCCTTTTCCTCTTTCAGAACAGCTAAGTATTGATTTAGGAAGGCTTAAACTTCTTATGTAACTCTATGTTTACATATGTAACTACTCCGTGAGTACGTGTCGTTATTCATCTCCGTGGTACAATTTCAGAAAACCAACGCAGCTCCCTAATCCGTTTTTGTCGCATAAGTTAACTTACTGTATTGTGTTTCTATCTCAAGGAGCTGTAGTTTGCATCTTTGTGGCATATATTGAATCATAAAAGTAGAAAATCAAAAATGTTTACAGACCTCTTGAAATATAAAACGGTTACCCATCAAATCATTTTCTATTTTTTATATTTTCTGTAGAAAGAAAACACTAGCATTTGCAGCGGGTACTCATGTACTCTGACACCCTGCCATTGTCATTATTTCTTGTGTAGTGTCCTGTGTCGCGAATGAAAATGTAATGAATTGCCAGATTTATCCACGTCGATTCATGCACCTTTTACAGTTACAGCTCTTTTATTCATAATAATGTAAACCGTAATCCAGGCAACTGATCCATGTTCATTAACTTCGCAGTGTCCCACGGACCCAGCTAAAACTTATTCGATTTAGGCTTATCGTAGCTGTAGCTTCAACTGCCTGCTGTGGACCCTGCTGCATCATGTGTGTTGTGTGTGTGTGCTGGATATAGTTTTCCAATAGAGAGCTCCATTAACTAACTTGATAGAGTTTAAAAGTTTACGCATATTATTAAATATTCATTCAGATCATTCCCCGATGTTGTAAGCTTCCAACGCATATATTACAAACAGCTCCACCTCAGTTCTCAGGGCCGAAACATACGAAAAGCAGTTCAGCGAGAAGCTGGCAGGCAGGTTGTCAGTGTTTGAGAAGCACGGAATGCATTGGAACGCGCACACCGAACAGCGGCAGCTGAGCAAGCCGCTGTTGCTGTTCGGTGTACACGCTCCATGCGTCTCTAAAACTGCCTGCCTGCCAGCTTCTAGCTGAACTGCTTTTCGTATGTTTCGGCCTTTGGGCAATGAAATGTGCGTCGAAGTGACTGCATTTTTATGGATTTTGTTCTATTCTTACATCAGTTTTTACTTCGGTGTTTACCTGTCAAGTCGATACTAATTTTCAACTAGGTTTTTGTTCGCTCATTTCTGTAACTTCTACACAGTGAGTGTGCTTTTCTTATATTCTTTGTTATCGCTTGTGCCGAATCATCTAACCGATTTGTATTTACACCATCTTTTCTCTTTTTTCAGGTAAGCGTAATTAGTACTAATTATTGGCGGCAGTGCACCGTGTGCCCTACGCGTGAGTACAACTTTAACTTTTAGGTCTAAATATTTTCTGACTGATGACCTTGTGTGCTTTCATCTGCTACTCCAAAGTATCCATTTTTGAAATGCTGAAAAGTACATGGACCGGTATGAATATCGTTGACATGTAGAGCGAGAAACTGGATATGACAAGTCATTGGCTGGTTTCATGTCATGGGGCATTATATTAGTTGTTTTTATTAGATGCAATTCAGTTAGCCAGGTTACAAACTTTATTCTCGCACATTCCCTCTTGTGCTTATGGATTAAGTAAGATTCATAGCCATCTATCTACACAAATCGAATGTATTGTTATCTAAATACTACTATGGTTTTCACTGGCCGTGTTACACAGTTTTTCGCTGATAATTCGTAAACGAATTGTCGGATCACTATGGTATTTCAGCACAACCCTACTTAGTTTGTGGCTCACATAGCATATTGCTTTATGTGCATAGAGTGAAGTGTACTCTTGTATATTAGGCCTATATTAAGCTCAAGCCAGGAAGTCGCGTCTACACGTTCGAACGACGACCCAGTGCTGCCAGGTTGTCGAGGCGAAATATCTGTAGACCGGAGCCGAAATATCTGTATTTTGCCAGCAATATCTGTAGATCTGAATTCTTTCACTAACGTATTTTGTCTGTCATTTGTTTACTCTGTGAGTGATGCAGCCTATAACAAACTATACACATCGATCCATTATAGGTTCTAGAAAACACCAATCTACGGTAGCCACATCCGACAAACCCTGAGAAAAGTGGCGTAACATATAATAGTCTTTAAGGAAGCCATCCCATTAAAAAAATGGCTCATTTATTGATTTTCTGGCAAAATATTGTGACATTGGAGCATAATCTTTCTTTATGAGAAGGTATAGGGTGCAATTGCCCCAGCTCCACTGCCATGATAGCACCAAAACTGCGAAAAATTGACAGGAAGCACACCACAATCGACTGAATTTTCGGCTATCAGTTAGACTATACTCGCTATCGACTAGGAAGGAATGCAATCGGCTAAATTGGCAACACGAGAACTCATTGATAAGTTGTTAGAAAGTTGCCTGCGAGGAATTTTCGGCGAGAAATAAGTGAACGGACTTCGCAACTAAGATTAGGCACAACGACAGAGGTACTTATATCGCATTTATTTAATAATAATTAAAAATAGCCTGACTCCAGGAGAAAATACTTATAGGAATCTTTTGAAATTTCATGCATTTAGAATAAATCACTCTAAATATATGTATCTTGGACAGTTTGAAAAAAATCTGGGCATCCGTAGATGAGGATTCAAATCTATATACTTACCGATTTTAATGCCAGAAAAATCGATAAATGAGCGATTTTCTAAATGAGATGGCTTCCTAATAGACTATTATGTACAGAGTTACGCCGCTGTTGTCAGTGTTGGTCGGATGTGGCAACCGTAGATTGGTATTTTCTGGAACCTTTAATAGATCGATGGGTACAGTTTGTCAGGGGCCGTATCACTCACAGAGTTCGAAACGGTCAGTAATATAATTTATAGACAAATGACAGACAAGACACATTAGTGAAAGTATTTAGATCTACAGATGTTTCTGGTAAAATACCAGAGCTGGTGTACCGGCTTGAATGTGTGCTGATACCAATGTGTACCGGCTTCCGCTACCCAGCTGTATCGGCATGCGTCAACGCGGCACTGGTCACTAAAGTGGCGAACGAGTTAGTTCCCAGCTGGAGCTGCTCGCTGTCACTAAGAGTCACTAATCATGGATATCTCGTCTCACAGTAATGTCACCAATATCTCTGGTATAGCTAGGGGGTATAACTGTAGATCGCGGATAACCGGGAGTCCGGCCAGTAAGTGTGATGGGGTATTAACACTCTCTCCTCATTACTCAGCAGAAGTCTTAATATTACTCCTCTAAACTCTTATATTGTAGATCTCACTAATACAAATGTCACTTGGCACTGGTAGATGTTTATGGCAATCTTGTACTGCGGTATCAGACACTAACACAGTCTGACCACTACTGGTATAACGTACGAAGGGGTCTAGACTCGATGGCAGTTCGACCGTCAAGGCTCAGTACTCAATGAGGAGACTGGACACGGAGACAGTCCAGTCACTAAGGTACGTTTGCGTGGTCGCGGCTTTTATATCCTCCGATAGGCGTGTCACATCTTTTGGCCGTCACTCTGGGATTCGGTATTTTTTCTGTGCCGCCGTATCAGTCGGTATTCGGTACTCAAAAAACGCGTCATTCAGTTTGGCATTTCTGTATTTAAAAAAAAAATACCGAATGATTCGGTATTTTTTCGGTATTTGGTTCGGTATTATTATTATTATTAAAACATCGGGCCCACACCCCCACTGACACGACGCGTAACCAATTGAAGCACTTTGCAACACCGGGAAGCCCGAAATGCTGCCAAAAGAAATCCAACAGAAAGCTATTTACAGCTGGCTTAAACTCCTGCAGGCCAACACGACCGAAAGCCGAGGCCGGCAATGAGTTCCAAACCCTAAGAGACCAGGGTACGAAGCACCGACCGAACTGATTAGTTCGGTACCTAACATTCTCTGACGTGAAAGAGTGCGGACCGACCGCAGCTCGTGTAATTCTCCTAGAGACTTTGAGGACCGGGACAGAAGAATACAACCAATGTCTCTCATTATTGTACACCTTATAAAACATACAGAGTTCGGCCAACCCCTCTCCTGTGGGACAGTTTCACCAGATCATTATCTGCGCACAGCCTGCTGGCTGAATTAACAAATCGGTTCAACAGACGTAAGTGACTGTCAGCTGCTGAAGCCCAGACCGGTGAGCAATACTCTAACACAGGCAGCAAAAGGCATAAAAGCATCTGCGGACAACCTCACTGTCACCAAACAAAGAATTCACCTTACGCAGGAGCCCAATCTTACTGGAAGCACGTGACACCAGTCGCCTCATATTCGGCTGAAAGTAAGCGTCTCATCAAAGACAACACCAAGAATCTCCAAGTAGCTAAACCCCTGAAGCACAGTGTCATCTATCTCCAGTTGTGGATGCTGCGGTGCAAGTGTCCCAGACCGACTGATAATCATAGACTTGGTTTTACTGGCATTCAGCTTCATTCTTCAGGCCGAGCACTATGTACTAATGAGTGACGAATTTCTACTCAGAGACTGGGCGACAGCGTTACGCATGCGGGGAGCAGGAATCACTGCTCCCAAAGTGGAATCATCGGCATAGTTGATCATCGTGTTTTCCAGCGAAGAGAACATGTCACTAGTATACAGAACGAACAACAGTGGGCCAAGCACGCTACCCTGAGGGATGCCAGACTCCACCGTGACTGAGGCACTCGAAACGCCGTCGACCGACACACTCTGCGTTCGCTCAGAAACAAAATCACGAATGATTGACAGAACCCTACCACCCACACCAACCGTCTCCAGCTTGCATAATAGACCCATGTTGTTAACCTTGCCAAATGCCGAGCTAAAGTCTAACTGTACAAGGCGTGCCTCGACCGATAATCCAGCGCAGACTGTAAATGCTGTGGCACCGACAACAAGGCATCACAACAACCCAAACCAGTTCTATACGCAAACTGACCAGCAGGCAGCAAACCCATAACCTCTGTAAAACGACCAAGCATACAAGCGACCCATTTCTCGAATACTTTCAATGAAGTGAGCGTCAGCGCAATGGGCCGGTAGCTGGCGACTTGGGGCGACACTGGACCCTCGGGAATAGGAATAATATTCCCAGCATGCCAACACCGGGGAAAATTTCCTAACCGTATCATGCGCCGTAAGATCACTGCTAGCTTAGGGGCAAGAACGCCAGCAAGCTGCTTATAAAACAGAGGAAACATGCCCACCGGGCATATAGATTTAAAAAAACCTCCTTATATATATATGTATTAGGGTGACTGTTATATATGCTTGCTACTTATTATTGGATCATATCTTCTAAGTCTTGTATATTAAGATGTAAATAAACAAGAAGATCTTGACGACATTCCTTCACCAACCCGCACTGTAGCCTGATTACATTACTCGGCATTGAAGTTCACTTTCACGACCAAGTACTGTGACGAACCCAACTAATACTTCACCCTCGCACACAATTGAATATACAGTGCCTAGACATAAGTATTTGCACAACTCTATTTTTTATGTATTTTAAAAAAATTAGGTACTGCTTTAGGATAAGTAATACAGGAAGTTTATATAACATATATATAATAGAATATTTAAACAGAACAACCAAATGTGCACTTATAACAAGAAAATTTAACATGCACTTATAACAAGAAAATTTAACACAAGCAAAAGTAATGAGGGACAAAAGTATTTGACCAAAAAAAAATATGACATTAGTGCTTGGTGGCGTGACCTTTATTGGCAATAACAGCATGGAGACGATTGTTATAGCTGGAAATTAACTGCTCACATTCACTTGATGGTATTTTTTCCATTCTTCCATGCAGATAACCTTTAATTCAGTAAGGTTTTTGGGACACAGTTTGTGGACATCAGATTTAAAAAGACGACACAAATTCTTTTTTTGATTCAGGTCCGGTGATTGGCTAGGCCATGGAAGAACATTTACTTTCTTCTTTTGAAACCATGCTTTCGTTAAATTCGCTGTATGCTTGGGGTCGTTGTCTTGTTGGAAGGTCCACCTAGCTGCGCCGTCCGTAGAATTTTTTGGCACTTGGAAGCATCTTCTTCTCTAATATCTCCCTGTACATGAAACTATTCATCTTGCCATCAATGATATGAAGATCCCCAACACCAT
>LQNS02278096.1:18361535-18396655 GCA_001587735.2 Parhyale hawaiensis | reverse complement strand
TTGCGGACTATTGCTCCAACCGTTGAAAAAGGAACATTGACACGTTCTGCTATTACTCTATAAGTTAATCCCTCACTACGAAGTTGAATTATCCGTTTACGAGTAGCTTCAGGGAATTCTTTAACTTTGGGCATTGCAGTGAGAGTGTGCGCGACTTCAACGAGGTCTAGAGAGGTAATGATTGCGCCGGCTGTGGTTTGTTTGCATTGCATTTGTTTCGAGACGTTTCGTGGACGTTCTAGAATAACTTCTAAACTAATTTATTCAAATTATACTATTATATATCGAAGATTCAACATCATAATTATTTTGGTCAAATACTTTTGTCCCTCATTACTTTTACTTGTGTTAAATTTTCTTGTTATAAGTGCAGATTTGACTGTTCTGCTTAAATATTCTATTATATATATGTTATATAAATTTCCTGTATTAATTATTCTAAAGCAGTCCCTAAATTTTTTAAGCTACATAAAATATAGAGTTGTGCCAATACTTATGTTTAGGCACTGTATTACAGTGATGCAATCTGCAATAATGTTCCAGACCTCATCAGACATGCGCTGATGCATCGCTTATAGTTATTTATATGTAATCATAATTCATAAAATAAATTTTTTAATATTTGAATTGTACAAGCAATGGTAAACACAATATTGAAGCTTTGAGAGTAAAATTATTTTACAAGAAGAGGTAACTTTAGTTTCAACAGCATAAATCTACCAGAATGTTCCAGAATCCTCAGAAAATGGGCTAGTGCAGTGCTCATACTTATTTATGTCAAATAATGAATTCATAAATCAAGATAAATGAACTTCATAATAGACTCACCTAGTTCAATTGTATAGAAGCATCTTCAACATCATCATCGGCACGTAGCTGTTTCTTTAGCAACAACTCCGACAATGAGGCATGTGGGCGAGGTAGTATAGAATCTTTGTGGATCCATTGTTTACATGAAAGTTTTGGCGAAACAGCCCACTGTATTACACTAAGGACTCTAGAAAATTTACTCGTATCACTTTATAAAACTAAGTTTTGTATTTAGGTTTTCTTCCATTAAACACAGTGGGTCTTATAGGGCTAAGAAGCTCCTTTTATCGGTCCGGGAAATTCAAAAGTGCCGAAAAAATTCATCCGGTAAATCCATTCGGTATCGGTAGGAGATTCAGAAATAATCCGTATTTAGGTAAATGAAAACAACGCCGGTACTACCGAAATACCGAATTTCATTCGGTAGTCCCAACTCTGCAAAATACAGATCTTACGGCTCCAGTCTACAGATATTTCGCCTCGACAACCTGGTAATACTGTGTCGTCGTTCGAACGAGTAGACGCGACTTCCAGGCTTCAGCTTAATATAGGCGTAATATACAAGAGTAAACTCCTCTGTATACACATATAGCAATATGCTATGTAGGCCATAAATTAGGTAAGGGTGTAAAAGGCTTTGTGTTGAAATACCATAGTGATCCGACAATTCGTTTAAGCAATATTAACTAAAAATAGTGTAACACGGCCGGTGCCATAGTACTACTTAAGCTAGTCTAGTTCATGAACAAGTATGCCATAGAAGCGTCAAGCAGGAAGAGGTTCCCTAGCTCGAACGGTTTGGACAGGGAAGTGGAGCAAACACGGATAGCTAAAACTAAAAAATTAAACGAAGAGACATCATAGACAAAAGGAAACAATTACCTACCCTGGACATTTATGAAAACAAACTACAACCAGGGCCCAAAATGTTTGCAGAAGACCGTTGCATTTATATAGGGAAGTTGCAATACTACTGAAGGTGAACGACTGCTGCGTATTGACCAGGTCGTTTTCAGTGCTCGCTTGCAAGCTGTTGCAAGACTTACGACTTAAGAAGACTGCCTCTTCATAATATTTTAGAATGTAAAAAATAGTCAGTCGATACGAGTATGAACCAGATTCCAACTTGTACGTATCTTTATAAGGAGGCTGCAACTAACAGCATGTAAATTTAATTCCGCAGTGAGATGCAATCTTTCATCCTCCTTGCTGTTTAGGCGCTAAGGTGCATCGAATACGTCTAGGTAATTTACACGTGCTTTTAGCTTCACCATGACTTCACCGTCTGTTACCAAATGCAGTGTGGTGTTTGGTTCTTCTGGCTCAAAGTATTTCATGATTCATACTTTTATTGACTATTATTTTTATATTGTGGAGCTTTACAAGAATGAACAGCATCGCCACGTCATGCAGCATATCGTACAGTATCGTACGCAACCTTACTGCTCTCTGTGTTTTCTGTTCTGCATCTTGGAACATGTCATCCACATTCATACCCTTTTACTGTTAATGTAGCCCGAAGTTGCCTCAGCTACCACGAAGCCACATGCAACAACACAGGTGCTGCAGTCGGTGCCCCTATCTCTTATGAGGATGTCCTGGCATTGGTGGAATTGTAGTCGTTTAGACCTCCTGTGCTCATACGAGTTGGTAGATGTACGCTAGCTACCTTGTTTTCTTGCTAACCGTTTGCTTCCTGAAATATGGTGGAACTGTGTTCACTTACATATCCTATGTTGTGCTGGTAGGTAGGTGCATGGCTGAACTAGGTTACGTAACTCAACCCTGGGAAGGAGCACCTTGTTCTAGTTTTTCTATTCTTTTACGGCCGAAATTTACCTCTGAATTGTACTCGATTAGGCATGTGTCTAATGAATTGATAATTGAGATTTGTATTATTTTGTTTATCCCCGGAAATGCTTCACAAGTTTGGTTTGACACAATTTGTAACCTTTCAATACACTGCAACACTCAGCGTATTAGGCAAATCACTCGTCTAGTGCTGAAGATGTCTGTTGTACGGCAGTTTTACTATGTTTTTCTATCCGTAGCATTATTTTACCGTGAATTCCGTGGAGCTATTGCCAAGTTTATCCGTTGTCTCTGTAATTAGGGTGTTGCAAAATATTTATCATCATTTTCCAATCGAAAAATTACCTATTTTTGTCGTGGTTCTCTTCTGTGTCCCAACTATTAAAAAGTGATCATTTTTGAAAAAAAAAGCTGCTAAAGATGCCATTGTTATTTTCAGAAAGAAGAACATTGTACCGATAACTATTGTTAATCATCAGAATGGGCAATAGTGACAGGGATAAGAATTAGTCTCTAGCTGTTCTCAACTCCCACTAACCGCTCAGATTCACTGTGAAGTTTGCCCCACTCTAGCACGTGTTTCCCAAAGTTCAGTTTTCTACGGACCCCCTGTGAAATCACCCTGAAGCACACGGACCCCCAAGCCATTAAAATGGCATCACATTAGTATATTACGTACTGAATGAGTATTGTAAATGTCGATGGCCTCCATGCTATTGCTTTTCAGTTAGTACAGAACGGCAGAGGCACAACATACGCCAAACATATAATTACCCGTGTTACACTCACGTGACTTCCCAGCTCATCCCAATATTCACATACAGCGAGATTTTACCTTTAACTCTCGTGAAGTTATTTTGACTTCGCCCTGAATGACAATTTAAATTTGGTGATGGTTAACATATGCTGTTCTCGCCGTATACAAAAAAGAAAAAGCTAAGGTATTGTGACCGAGCAAACGCACATAGGGGTAACTATGCCATAGTTATATTTTTCAAGTTTCTATAAACTGCTGTAAAATATTATTATAAGCTATTCAAACTCATATATGTCCTCTTATAACCTTAAAATATTCTGTTATTTTTATCATCTATGGGATAAAATCTATGTAATATTGCCGCAGGAGCTTTAAACGTCATGAACCAGTAGGGGGTCCGTGCGTGAACCACACGGGGTCCGTAAGTTCATATGCACTCCCAATGACCACACGGGGTCCGTAGGTTCATATGCACCCCCAATGAGAAACACTGCAGTCAAGCAGTAGGCTACACGCGCGCTTCAGATACAACGGGGAGCTGCGCCCCAAAGAGCATTCGATCGCTTATACTAGCCGTACTTTACATCTGCTTTCGGCACACATTTCGTACCCACTTTGCTGCTTTCATATTCATACGCCTACTAGTGATGCTTTGTGCTGTTCTTCCTTTTCTCGCCTTGCTACGCCCCTGCGCGTTAATTCTGCTGTAACTCCTTCGTGCATGGGTTCCACGTTTCCATCGGCAAATTCAACATACTATACATGTCCCTTTCTTTTCCTCTCTAGAAACGTCACGCTGTGCATAGGGAAGCGTAAACTATCCTAATTTAACCTGAAAATTAGTTTTGATTATTTGCGTTTGGACTCAACTGGTTTATTACGTCACCCAGAAAATTTGTGCGGCTTTTATGATGAATTGCGTAACTGAAACGAAGAACTAACTGGTTTACCTAATAAAAATAGAAAGTCATTGATTCGGCATTTGTCGGCCTGGTGTTATTTTTGGGACCCATGCGAAGCATCTCCCATGGAAGAAATATTTGAGAGCGTTTCTCCCAAGTTGGAGATGATGCCGAGCGCAGTGGGCAGCTCTGCTCCAGCCGCAGCAGGGTCTCTGAAGATGCCTCCCGCGCGACCAAGCGTTTCCTGCTCAGCAGGTTTTTGTTTCCTTTTATTTTAATTACGACAATATACACTAAAGCGCTGCAAAAATAACGTAGCCTCCGGTCATTCTCTCTTTGATGCCTCGAAATATTCCTGATATTCGGGCATCATTCGCTTCAATTCCTTGGGCTTTCCGAAGTTGAGAAATACCTATGCTGGCCATTGTCAGTTGTCTCTATAGCGAGCGTGCTTGCATTGTATGTGGTGATTTACAATGCTCCAA
This sequence comes from Parhyale hawaiensis, assembly GCA_001587735.2. Lineage (NCBI taxonomy): Eukaryota > Metazoa > Arthropoda > Malacostraca > Amphipoda > Hyalidae > Parhyale > Parhyale hawaiensis. The sequence goes on along the minus strand of LQNS02278096.1, from coordinate 18,391,889 downwards.
AGGGGAGTATTTATTCAGTTATTCACTGGTTTCAGCTTTAACTGTTCTTACAATATTATTATATACGAATGTTCTTCATTTAGAATTTCGAAATGTGGGCGATTCAATGATTCCGTTGCGTGCGTGTAAACTTAGCTAACGAATTATTTTTTGCTGCTCGGAATTGCTGCAAGTGTTGATTATAATTTGTACTTTCCAAATCTGTGGCGTTGCATTCGCTGCATTGAAACAGCAGTTGTTCCTATTATCTCCGGCTGGTCTTATAGCCTTTTCTTGAGATAAATTTTTATTCAACGTACATGAGATACCTGCCAGATACATGCTTATCGATACTCGCGGTAATTTTCTATCATCTTAAGCTCATCCACATACTGTATCATGTATAGTGTACTCTACCGCTAAGCATAGCATATAGATATAGCATTATATATATCTCGCCTGTCATATATTATTAGTTTTACGTAAAATCATTTATATATTTATAAATTTTTGATGATTTTATAGTATACTGGACTGTTTGTAATAGCCTACTTGTTTCCACTGTTAGGTCATAGCTGTTTCTTAACCCATTGACTGCAATTCCAAGAATAGGTAATAGCATTCCAATGACACTGCGTACCATAAATATACGCATCTTTCGTGCCCTTTTTGCTTCCTTCCGATTTCATACTCCTTCTGGTATTAGCTACTTTCGTCTGTTCTTCTTTTTCTTCTTCTCTCGTCTTGCTGTTCCCTTGCGCGTTGATCCTGCGTGGGAACACCTTCGTGCATGGGTTCCACGCGTCTATCGTCAAACTACATGTCCCTTCCTTTTCCCTTCTTGGAAACGCTTAATATCTATAGGTAGTCATATATGGAGGCTTAAACTACTTTATACTACTATAGCACGCCGACAGCGATGCGTATCATTAGTATACTAATAATACGCATCGCTGTCGGTGTGTTCACAATTGAACCTGTTCCATAATACCCTCCGTCCAGACTGAACAATATTAATGCCCTGAGTCATCTCCGCTGCAGCCTACCGCGCTCTGTTTCCCTGCAGCGTTTCCCTTCCTGCCTGCCTCCAAATAGACTGGAGAAGGTCAGGTCAGAGACGGCCGTGTCAGGGTCAATAGGCCACATTAATGGCCGAGATCAGGGATTAATGGCGCTCTTTGCACGCATCTTTGGAATATTTCTTACCCTTATCTCACTTGCATTGAGGTCGCGCGAAGTGCCTCATTACACCGGGCAGCTTGTACCGTATATACAGAAAAATACTTTGCTACAGCTAGCGAATCGAACGTTCTCAGTTGCTCTTGTGTCTTCTACTAATTCCTTTCATGGGTTCATTCAACATAATACTGCGTAGATGCAACTTCCTCTCCGCCCACCAGATCTTACTGAACTTTCTCTTGAGTGACATAAAATGAATAGAAATTAAATGAAAGTGCGTATGGGAGGGAATTTTATTGGGATACGCTCTATACTAGATCGAATATATAAATTGGGACTAATTTTTGAGCCTCAATAACTTAACTACGAAAATATATAGAATTGACTGTTGTAACTTTGGATTTATCTAGATTTTAATCTAATGTTTGAAATATTCCAATCCAGACTTATCATTTAGCTAATTTAAGAATAGAATCTAAGTGAATCTATGTGATAGGTGATTCAACTCTCACTGAACGCAATGCTCGTGAGAACAATAAAACTCATGGGTATACTAGATCTGCTGTTTATCTCTTCATGGCTCGAGGCACTGGGGATGCCCAGGAAGTATTCTCTAGGCCTCAATATGATCGTACGCTTTTCCCTCGTTTTCTGACTGGACTGAAGCTGAAATTGTGATGGCAGGTCTGTCAAGTTCTAGGAGTGAGCTCGCTTGAACCCGTGGAGTTGGTAAGGGGACTCTTTTGAGGGCTGGGCGTCACGCCTTTGGAATGCAGTCTTTCGGACATTCGAAAGCACCGGATCATCCTCGTTACTCGAGCCATGAGATACTCCTGAACCTTTCGAAGAATTGTGGCGATATTGGCCAGTTTGTGGACGAAAAGAAGTTTATAAGGGGTTATGTATTCGTCAAAACTCTAAGATGTTCGTGTGCTACTACTTCGAAATTGGTGCGGATATGAAAAACTGAAAACCGTGCTTCAGTCATGGTTTTCTAGGGCGTTAGAAGTTTCTGGAGAGTTATGAAGTGTGGTTAATGCTGTGGATCATGAAGCATCATGAGTCTATAAGACATTCGTATGTGTCCAGGACTCTGCACCCGCCCATGGTTCCAAAGCTGTGCAAAAGTTGCGAAAAGTTTGCCTCTCCTTGAGCTTAAAGATCGTGGACTTCTAGCTCACCAGATTTGAACCCTTGTAATTATTAGTTATGGAATGTCCAGCTGAAAACCTTATAACAACATTGCCTCAGATGAGTCTTCTTCCAGGCGAACATGACAATAATACCACAATATGAGGGACTGTGCCTCTTTTCATGAACGCAATAGGTTCTTTAGTGATGCTAGTGGAAGTCGTATTCAATAAATGAAAATATTGTATTATTTAACCTTAATATAAAATTTCACAGTCATCGTTTCAATTTTCTTTATTTGCTCTCCTAGAAAAACATAGTGTGAAGTTAGTCTGAATGTATTTTTTTGACCCAGCGCAGTGTATGTTCGTAGAAATGCTTGAGTCACCTTCCTTCAGAGTGTACCAAGTCTTTACAACACAGATCACTTCACCGCGCGAGCAGCACAGCTGCGTTGCAACTGGGAGTGTGATGTAGGAATGCAGAACTACTGTAGATTAGATAGTTGGTAGTAGACGGACTAATAGGCCCATTCCTAGAGAGACACAGAGACTTACGCTCCGGCCTTCTTTGAGCTATTGTCATTATGTTAGCATGATATAGATGACTAAGGAAAAAAGAAGGACAAGAAGAAAAAAAGGAAGATCTCAGCCACGAGTCGATCGTGCATGCACGCGAGTGCAATTTATAGCCGCTGAGCTTCGGAGCCTAAAATTGTGTGACGCCTGGAGGACGTGTTCTTAGTTGTGGAGGATGTCTTTCCCAATGTTTGTCAAGACGATTTTTAAACGCGTTGACTATCTCCGCACCACAGTGTCGGAGGGTAGTCTATTCCCAATGTTCACTATGAAATACGGAAAGAACTACTGGCTTAAGGTTTTTTTTTTGGGGGGGGGGGGCTTTATGCTTGATTTTTTGGCCGTTCTTTCGCAGGCGATCATTACCGTCTCTTAACTATTCATATGCTCCGTTTGTACTGCTGATGGCAGCTATATTATGCTTACCGTCGGTCGTATTTATTATGCCATTATCGCTTATGATCGAAAGACTTTAGGATTGTTTCACGATTGGGCTGTACTAAAAAAAAGAACTATGCATACGCTTACTTGCATTTTTATTCTTGTTTTTGCAGTGTTCTTGATCTCGTGGTGCTGCTTTTCGAGACTCATCTGTGCGGAGGTGCTAAATAATCCTGGTTTTGCGTTCGAAAAGTAATCTAACAATAGTAATGGCGCGTTGAAGATGTAGTATCAACAGAGATATAACTGTATCGTATTATGATTAGTTTATGTTACTTGCCGTATCTCCACTGCACAGGTAACAGATAAACCATTTTATGATACGTATAAAGCTACTAATCAGTTGCCCACTTCGCGCCCATCCGTATACTGGGCAAAATTATAAACATTAGCTATGAGGCTGCGGCAACTTTCTGGTTACTGATGACAATAGCAGATATATTTTGTTGGGCTGCCTCGGCTAACTTTATGAGTGCTTGAGGTCATCTTCCCTCAGTATCCAATGAACTGGCCAGACTTTACCCTCGGTAAACTGATATGGCGAGAGCTTTGTGTGGTGAAGTGGCTGCGCTTCCCTCAATAGCGGCGGCCGAGGCTGCTCTTATAAACGAAAATGCAAGTGCTGCGTCAGTTCATCAGAGTGTAGCTTAATGCCGCTTTTGTCTTCTTAAATGGCGTCACATTCTTCAAAACTAGCAAAGTGTTGACTGAGTTTCATTCAATTCCGTGCGGCTTTTATGATTCAAGCGATGCCTTAGCAATTAATCAGGTGCGTCTCAAGTTGCGAGTACTACCATTAACTTGCTGCTGCTCTTGATTCAAGCAGTGCAGTATCTTTTTGAATGCCGAGTTGAATCAATTTTCATATCATAACTATAGACTGCGAGTAACACCATGCAGTTTTGGCTCAGATAGGTCATTATTATCACGTTTTTAAAGAAATAGAAGTGCGTCTCAGACTGACGCTATTGTCACGACATACATGTCGCCCTTGATGACTCGAGCAGTTCATGTGGTAACAAAGGAAACAAAATAGCGATAAGCGCGATGGTTTCGATGTCCCAGTCTTTCAGATAACATCTCAACACTTACTGCTCCTGAGGACTTAACCAGTGTGGTATCAAATCCTTCAAGAAAGCTATTCACATCGGCTGCAATGTATCGCACTTCAGGTTGCCGTGTAATTTTATACACACACGTGGGCTGTAATAGGTAAAGAAATAGTTAATGAGTTCTAGTGCTAGTAGAGATATCCACTGCCTGGCCAAATCTTCAACTTGACTTGCAACTGCCCCTCTCATGCATGCAACTCCTGATGACTAAAGCAGATCGTGCAAAGCATATTCTTCTAGCGACAAAAAAAAAAAAAATGCGGAAGACCATAGTGTNGTTCTGGTGCAAGTAGAGATATCCACTGCCTGGCCAAATCTTCAACTTGACTTGCAACTGCCCCTCTCATGCATGCAACTCCTGATGACTAAAGCAGATCGTGCAAAGCATATTCTTCTAGCGACAAAAAAAAAAAAAAATGCGGAAGACCATAGTGTGCTCCTTAGCCGCTTGGTGTCAGGCCGTCTATTCTGGTATTGTCGTACATCTTCTGTTGCGATAGCTGCAATAAGACTTTTTTTTCAGGGGAAGAATATAAAATTAGGTTTTTGCTAGGATGTTTGGCGTTTAATTTTCAACTGCTGCTGTTGTAGTATTACAGCTAATTGCTTACTATTTCATAGGAAGTAAATAAACAGTTTATCCAGTGTAATATCTGTCTAAAAAAATTAGTTAATGATAAATTATAATATTTCTTCCTGAAACGCTCGAAGTGTTCCCTTGCAACATATCTCTCAAAAATAGTTATTGTTACACCAAGATACATATATGATCATATGTTACATGTAAAATATATAGTAAGGATTTCAATGCTTATATCTTGTATATAGTAATCTAAATCTCATGTAAGTTCACTCGGACGGAATGATGTACTCTATTGTAACTCATTATTCATTTGTCTTAAACAATACAGTTTCGCACTATTTTAAAAAAAAATATTTGTTAACCTCGCTCAGATTCACAGGCTTTATTATAACCAGTTATTCATCGCACAAAGCATATCATTTTCGCACCACACCTGCCGATACTTCCATAAAATGGGCGGTAAGGTCAGTGTAGTGACGGAAAGCCCTCCCAGCAGCCCACACCGACGGTGCGTCTATATACTGAGGGGCCCTCGATAACATTATAGGCCCTGTCTCGTCCCTCCTACGCTCTGATAAGCCCTATCGCTTCTCTTTGGCGTCATGAGAGAGGCCTGTTCTCGCATCAACTCTGCTTAAATAAAAATAATGTTCTGATATGTTACATTTGTCTGCATCTCAAGATAGCTCAGTAGGTACCTATATATCTGACATAGTGATTTTAGTGTCTCAATATGTGGCCATACTGTAATACTTTCGGTCTCTCAAAATCGTAATATATACTAATATTACTGTATTTTTCAACTGTTATTGTAGGGTAACATGTCTAGTACCCGTCCACCATGCTAGTAGCCGTCCACTTGGCTCTAAAAATTTCCTGTGTGAAAACTAGCAGTGCTAGAAAGCCGTACATAGGCTTAAACTGTATCCTAAGTAGTAACCTACAGTTTAAGCCTATGTACGGTTTTCTAGCACTGTTAGTTTTCACTCAGGAAGTTTTTATTGCCTAGTGACGGCTGCTGTACTCTACTAGACACGTCACCCTATGCTGATATATCAATATATCACACTTTTGCTTATAAAGAAATGCTGTTTATCAGTGTCAGGGTTCTCTGAGGGCGGACGGTCCCGTATAGCTCTCGTGGGCCGTCCGGCTTGCGCGAATCGGCCTCCTCTGACGGGCCGGGCAATATGATGTCTGTGCAGACGGTCCCGGTAATACGCACAGGCCGTCCGGCTTGCTAAGCGGCCTGTAGCTGTCGGCCGTAGCGGCTAGCTGCTTTGGCTAGCGTGGGGATCCCTCCTTGGGCGCCAGACTATGGCAGACCCTGGAAAGACCAAGGGTGCAGCCGTCGCCATGTGGTTCCGTTAAGGCTTTAGCGGAGGGATCCTAGGAAAACATGGGAGTGCTCTCTTCGCCGTGTTTAGTCCGCAAAGGTTAACCAATTCGTGTTCCTGGTCGTGTGCCAGACTGCGAGAGCGGTCTTCCTGGCAGGTTACCCGCTCAGGCGTAACCCGTCCTTCGAGAAAAACGTAGCAAGAAGTTAAGCAAAACCAAAGTCATTTGCTAATTTCATCTCAGGCTATCTTGCAAAAAGCGAGTCTCCCACCGTATCCGGTATCGGACCACAGATGATCAAATACAGGAATTTACTTAATTCTAAGAACAATACTCTGTTCGCACAATACAAATAGTTATAAACTTCAGAGAATATTAGTTAAGGTTACACAGATAAACATTTGTCTTTATCGTATACAGTTGAAAACACTAGAGAACAAACACGAGCGTTAAATATACATTCCAGCGGTGACTCAAGCAAGTTACAGCTAGGCGGGAGCCACAGCACGTATGACAGGCAGTAACGCAACCGGCGACGTAAGCCTACACGCAAAGGCCTACCGACTGTCGTTAGGGGTGACTATGCTGTTCTCGGAGCGGCGTAATGGTGAGTGGGCACCTGGCGTGGCGTACAATCAGTATCAAAATACATCTTAATACCTTAGTACATCTCGAGTATCACACACGTATTGACCAGTCACGTGGCTTATTAACGCGGTGTTCTTTCGTTGATGTCTAATTCATACATTTGCTAACACACCCAGGAAAAAAATCCTCATTTGGGCACAGATTGCACTTGTCTGATCTTCCGTAATAGTAGGCTGCGGCGTAAGCGTTTCATGGAAGCCACAAAAGTTGTCTGTCGCTGCCGGCACCCTTGTTCATTCTCAAGTGCTAATAAGCCGCTATGCCTCACCTCAGCTCGTGCCAATGCCACACACAGCTGCCCTATGCTGCGCTGCGGGTGTCTGCTACTGTGCGACTGACTACGCGCTCCAGCATTTCCGGTGAGCGCCTCCTTGTTCACCTCACACTGGGAGAATGCTAAGGTAGATCTTACATATCTATATGTATGCTTCTATAGTTGGGATATTTTTCACTCTTATTTCCCTGCAAGCAATGCAGATTTGTTTCAAGACGGACTACTTGATTATGTTGCTCCCGACCTCTGCTGGGTCTCTAGTGAAGGCGGTGCACTGTTTTGAGAGCGCGTTTGTCGACACGGTGCCACAAGACTGGTCGAATTTGAAATAAATAATGGATGAATTGAGGTGTATGTTCGTAAAATTTGTATGTATCGGTGTTTTTTGTGGATATGATTTTTTCGTTGTGTCGCTTTTACACACATTGATATATGACCGCTGTATGTTGAGCAGCCGATGGCATTGTCCCGATGTTGTATTTGTGTCAGATTTCAAGTACCAATACCGTTACGTGTGCTTTTCTCGTTGTTCCGTTGTGCATTTCGCTTTAAAAAAGGCTAATTAAACCTTTATTTAATTAGATAATCCTAAGTGGATGAAATTATATGCCCTTCCGTCGCCGATATGTTGAAGTTGATATTTATGAATTCCTTTCCACGTCATCAATTCGTCTTTAGAAATGTTATATGTTTTAAAATAGGTCACTTTTACTCAAAATTTTGAATCGCCTATTGTCGTGAAGTTACGGGCTATTTTCCCCGTATGCCTTTCGCTTTCACTACCAGCATAACATTTATCACGTTTAAGTGAACGGTGTGTCACTCTGGAGCGCTGCATGTGGTGGCCGCTCGAGCGCTTTCTATAAAACACCGAGAGCGATTTTGCTTCTTCTTCTTCTTCTTCTCCGGCTCCGGTTGTAATTGTGTACTGCTCCATGTAATCGTCGTCTGGCGCCAGTCCGAGATGCTGCGAAAGTGCATTCTTATCGCATCATTTAGCATTTGTTTTCCATTTTTCTTAGAAAATGCGACTGCCAGGCTTCTTTATATATATAGTTGCGTTTAAAGTTTATAATGGTGGAGTATGAGTGCTAAGCATTTTGGCAGTGATGGTAGTTTTAGAGGAATTATTGTAGCTTATGCAAAACATCCATGCCTGACCAAGCAATAATATATATTTAGCCCCGAAGTCTTCTAAAATTACTGCCATTGTAATTTTCAAGGAATAAACATGAGAACGAATTCTCAAAATTTTGTGTTTGCTTCTTTTTAAAAATAAGGAAAATATATATCGTAGCTCATGCCTGTTAACAGTTTCAAATAGTTTGAAATAACATGAAAAGCCTGTGATTTTTTTATTTCAATGATTTTTTCGCCTCATTTTAAAGACAGTATATGTATATCGGCTGCAAGACTTCAAAAATGCTTTAAGATATGCCGAAAGAACCGTATCGTGAAGTCTTAGTTCCTTTTTGTTTGTCGTTTTAAACTCTGGTAACTACTGCTAACTACTCTCTCATTTGAATGTGAATGCTTCCGTTAATTGAAGCTTTCAGTGTGTATTGTGCGCTTCAAAGTTGGAGCTTGCGCCCTGTTAGTCAATCGCTACGGTTCGCCTCTCGTAGACCGGCGTCTGATCAAAGTAGTCCTGCTGTGCCCCAGCAGCAAGACCTCTCAAAATTCAGCTCTTAGTTAAATCCTAACAGAAACGACGTCTCAGTTTGAAAAAGTTATCGAATTGAGGTCTCTATACGAGCTCCTTAAATAACTTACCTGCTCATTTGCAACACCACACAAAATTTGGGTCCCAGCAAAGAACCTCTCAAAATTTAGTTCTCTGTAGGAAATACGCAGCTTGAACTATAACTGCTCGTGGATATTCAGTTCCGACAAACTGAACGTACTGTTTACTATCGATTAGTGCTATCTGTGTTTGCGTTGACATTCCTGTTGTGTTTGCCTGTTCTCAGACTGGGCCTGGCTGCTTGTGTTGCATGTTTGCTGCTGCTGCTCCAGTTAAGTCACTCTCGCTGGCCTTCGCTTTAACGGCCTTCTGAGGCCGACAGTTTTTTGTTGGTGTCTTCTAGCGAAATTCTTCGGCGTTGGCGAGAGTGATGCTGCTACTCTGGCCATGCTTGGAGCCATAATTAATTTCTTGGAAGCCAGCAGTTGACTCCTAGCTGTGTCGACGGTTACCGCTGTTCTGCCTTTGGCTTGTGCTCCACTTCAGGTCCTGTTATCAAAAAAAAAAAAAGTTGCCCAATATTGAATTGAAGATATTAATTTTTCTGAGGCTACAAAGCTCGAAGGTTTTATAACCTTAATGTCACAGGTTGATCATAGGGATAATATGAGTCTGTTATGAGAGACTATATAGAACCAATAATTGCTGCTAACATAAGGGAGTTGATTGCAGCGATAAAATAAAACTACTTCTATTTTAGAACTATAGAAAATAACAATAAAAGAATAACTTTTGCTTCTATGGAACACTTCTACGCGTCACAGCAGTGTATAGTGAACAGCAGTAACTGCTGCTGTGTAGAGCAGCCGTTCGTACATAACTGACTGTGTTATTGCTTAGCAGGCAATTGTGCAGTAACGTATCTGCCCTGCACCTCACGCTCACGTATAGTAGATTGCTTTAAAACATTATATACTATGCTAGGCGTGGTAGACAGTAGGGGTATGGAGCCTTTTGGATCAAGTGTAACCCCTCCAATTTCGCTGACTCATGTTTCTTCGTCTTTTCCAAGTCCCGGCTCGAACTTCTTCATTCAATTAGTAGGTAGCTTGCCTATTAATTTTGTAAAACTTTTTACCAATATATACCCGCACATTAAGCTACAGAGAGTATTGGTCACATTCGCTATGTTTGGTATCACTAGAACCATTCATGATATTAAAGTTTTATATTTTTACGATTCATAAATGATTATCCAGAAAACTCTTCATAGCCTACTGGCTAAGTACTGCATGTCGAAATTATGCACCGTGATTAAGCCTAAGAAAATGCTGGCTGTTGCATTGTAATTCTTTATTATTTGCACCATCTAGGATGTAAAGTTATCAAGTAAGTTCATAAAATATAAATGATTAGCATTAGGCAAGACCTTTCTTGTATTAACTCTGCACTCACCGTGAAAGGGCAGGCACAGAGGTTAAGCCAGAAACAATATTTGTAGACATTTGCGCAGCTTTCATGATTTTTACGGATGAAAACAAAAATTTTTAGTATATTTTATAATTTTTGGATAACTTGCAATGTGGTTTTTGGGAGTCGGGGTCAGGCGCTAACTTTGTTCTCCTGGAGCTAGTGGGCGAACTCCGACTCCTCCTCAATCGTCCGACACCGGCATATGCCATAGACATATGCGTAATTACATAGCTAGCCTCTAATTGAATGTTGCAACACTATTCTGCTACTCAAAAATAAAGTTACCATTGTGTCATGCTGTCAAAAATAAAGTTACTATTGTGTCATGCTGTCAAAAATAAAGTTACCATTGTGCCATGCTGTCAAAAATAAAGTTACTATTGTGTCATGCTGTCAAAAATAAAGTTACTATTGTGTCATGCTGTCAAAAATAAAGTTACTATTGTGTCATGCTGTCAAAAATAAAGTTACCATTGTGTCATGCTGTAAAAAATAAAGTTACTATTGTGCCATGCTGTCAAAAATAAAGTTACTATTGTGTCATGCTGTCAAAAATAAAGTTACTATTGTGCCATGCTGTCAAAAATAAAGTATCTATTGTGTCATGCTGTCAAAAATAAAGTTACTATTGTGTCATGCTGTCAAAAATAAAGTTACTATTGTGCCATGCTGTCAAAAATAAAGTTACCATTGTGTCATGCTGTCAAAAATAAAGTTACTATTGTGTCATGCTGTCAAAAATAAAGTTACTATTGTGCCATGCTGTCAAAATTGAACTCACAAAATATGCACTGACAGGCCATGGTTCACTCGGTCGTGATGTTGTCAAGCGTATATGGAACCTGGCGGCTTAATTTGTGATACCAATTATGGGAAGAGTTGCGTGATGTCGTGATTCTAGGAGTATGATTGCTGCATCGCTGCCTGCATTCCATGCTAGTTTTTATTCACATTTGCTCTTCACTCGACTTTTTGTCTAATTCGCCGACAGTTGCCGTGAATTTCATTTTGCCTGCGATGGAGCGTACGTTGCATTGCACACGCTTGTTTTACTTCCAATTAATGCGAGCGAAAGAGTTACGCACGGTGTCAATTATGCTAGGAGCATAATCAGTGGGTACAATTAAGGCTATAGTTCCGCCGCAGCTTGCTGTTCGTTTGAGCTTGCTGCTAAATCCACCTTCACTTACTGAACTGAGCTGACCTGCGTGCTACAGATAGTTTCACTCATGTAGCTCACTGTTCCTTCGGCCTTGTTGCTAAATGAGGCTACAGTTACTACACTGCCCCCTTCTGCCTACAGGTGCACGCACCCGCCCTACATTCGATGCTTGTACGTACCTACAGCCCTGCTCTGCCCCCTGCAATGCAGTCATAACTCGCCCATTCATCTGTTGTGCAGTGAAATAGTGCCTGCATTCATCAATTGGCGGATTCTTGTCGCCGTGGAGTGGTGACCTTGTGCTGGGTTATTGCTACCCTCAGTTGGGCCAGCTCTATCAGTCCATAGTTAAATAAACATAACCCTGAACCGGCTACATGAATTATCAGTTCACCCTAAGTAGAGCACTCGCTGTTTGGGCGTCTTCACCAGCTGACACTGGCACCCGAGTGTCAGGTTCGGTCCAGCGTGTTATGAGTAGGTTTTGAAGAGGCCCGTACTTCTGTATTTTGTCTACACGTTTATTGGTTTTGTAATGCTCCACGCTTCAAAGGAAATTTTGTGTCCGAGCAGAGATAACACATCTTCTATTGGCAAAGTTTTGTATTCTTGGAACTGAAGACTGCTTTGGTCTGAGCGCGGTTCATGATACAACCCTAGCTGTCGCTCACCAGTTAGTCTCTGTATACCGGATGAAAATTGTTGATTTGTAAGCATACGGTTAGCCAGTTTCTTTGTACCCACCAAAGAAATCTATTTCCCCATAATTTGGTGTTCAGTATACGGAATCAGAAAGTACATTTCAAGCGTGTCGTTAGTACCATGAGGGACATCTAGGGTGTATCCTTTCAAGCTTATAGAACTTCGTTCATTTACGTCTGAGAAGGACTTATTCACATCCTATTTATAGCGCCTTACATATTTTACTTGCTCTATGCTTATATTTGATCATTCCATACTTATTGCGCTGCATGAATTTACTTCGTTAAATATTCTCCTGTAACACACAATTCATCGAATTTTTGCCCGCGTTTTCCGTCTAGGTACTTTATGTGTCCCAAACTGCTTTGACTGAGACACTGTTTCATAAAAAGTACTGAAATCTATATTTGGGCTCGTGTACATTTCCTTGTGGAATCCAATGCGACGAGGTCACTTCACTCTCGCTCTCCCCAGATGACGCCACGCTGCACTTGAGTTGTGACTCAGCGTCGCTGTCTCTTGTACAGGCCCTGCAGACATGGCTGCTCTTTCTTGGTAATAGTGAGAGCATTGTTACTCTTTCGCTTAGCAGTTCTCGCTTATTATTCCAGCTACACGTTCTTAACTCCTGAGTAATTTGTCCACAGTTTGTAAAAAGAACTGCAATAAACTTTGGAGAGATGCTTGCCACTCGCATACACTTGTATGTACGTAGTAGTCCGAGCATTTTGATTCCTTTCCTTTTATAATGCAGTTAACAAATTTTAACTCCTGAGCTGTTTTGTTATGGTTCAGACCAAGCATTTTAGGTTTCTAGTCTATGCTTATCTTAACCTGCGGACAAAAGAAGAGTTTGGCACGTAATAAAGCTGTTTTGCAGGTTTCACTGTCTCGGGTTTTGGTCGCCTACCAATTAACGCTCGTAGTTGCAGCCTGTTTAGTATTTTGAGGTGTGTCTTTCTATTTTTCGTATGCTACTTCTAACAACAATAACGCGGTTTATTATGAATACATAAATCGTATTGATTTTTCGATGATTTATACAACGATGATTTTGAAGCGCGGTCAGTTACTCGGATCTTTCGCTGTCCGACATAAATATCGATAGTTTCAGTTCAATCTAAGTAAGTTACCCCATTTTTCTGTGTGTCTTATGCTTGTATATTCGGCGGGTTTTGTGAATTTGTATTTCTTGTAAAGCCAGTTAACATTCGATTAATCACGTATGCTAATAGTATTGATCAAAATACTCTCTGCACCCTGCTGCCATAGGCGCTAAGCGCAATGGCATTCATTCTAGTAGATATCAAAAGGTATAGCATCCATCTGCAGGGAATATGTAATTTCTACCAGACAACTTTGCACTTTTTCGACCATAGAGAGGTCATGTTGACGATGCCACATATATATGATATGAAAATGTGTATAGAGACAGCAATGTAAAGCAAATCATCCCGTGCAGGAAAGAGCGTAATGGCAATGAGCTCATCGGGGCCATTGAAAAGTCTGACATCATACATTACGCTGCTGCAGTATTTTGGTGATGAATATTCGAACGGTCGGCAGCAGTTTCAGTTTTAGGCAATCGTGTCCCATCGAAAAAGTGAAAACATTTTTTTTAGTGCTGTTTTCATGTATCCTGTAATGTATAAAGAGAAACGAGTGTGGCTGTTTCATTTTGCCATTGATATCCTGACTGTAGGCTACTTTCATTAATGGCAGACCATGAATCAGTATACATTATTGCAAAATGGGTATACTATCTGTGTTTCTTAGAAAAACCACGTCTTTGGCGGTACCAGAGAAGTACTGTTGTGCATTTTTGTGGAGTAAATTCGTATACTTGCGTTCTTGCATCGACAAGATACAGTCAATACGTAGGCGCATTCATTTTGGTGTCCAACTACGGTGCGAAATGTTCAACGATGTGGTTGAGATGTTAACACAACGACTACCTAGTATACTTTTTCTCGCTTGGATGCCCCCGCTATAGGACGAAGCTTCATCAAGGACCTGAGCTGAAGCCGGTTGGTACCTCAGCGTACCATTCAGCTGCAGCGCACGGTGCGTGCACCATGTTGGCTCATCTCCCTAATGGTCGTGCTTATTATGCGCATTTTTTATACCTAATGGTGCTGGTGAGTGCGCATTTCCGCGCCTTTTCAAATTGTTGCGTGCACTGCATTACGGTGAAGTGGCGTTTGGATAATTTGTCATACAAACGTGAATACGAAAGCTTCCATTTATTATTCTGTGCTGTGGTAACTTTTGTGGATGCGCAATTGTTGTGATCAGTGAAACTTCGCGCCTTCTCAGTTGTTATACACATTGAAAAATGGAATGGAGGTGATTGTAACGTCTTGATGCTACAGGTTGTGTTTGATATAAAACTGCTGCGTAAGATGAGATAGGCCTAGCACTTAATGTGATGCATCGAACGAGGGTGCGCGACTTTTTCTTCGGATGGATTGCTCGTTGCTCAGGAGGTCGGTGAAGTGATTTCCGAGGTAGTAATCATTAGTTTCCTACGGTGAAACGATGTCAAGTTAAGGATAAAATGAGATTTTGCTGTCGATGGGCCAAATCTTACACTGACGTGTAAGTGAAGCTTCTGTATTGTATTTTATAAGATCTATTTTACTATAGTTATTCTGGATGCACGATCCCATGGTATGTCCTCAGGGTTGAAATGAGGAGCTTCTTCGAGGAACTGGTTTGTGGCTTTTGTATTGGGGTACAGGAAACATGCTCCCGCCTGCCCCCTAATGTATATTACCGCAGTTAATTTATTTTTAGGTACATTAATATAGGTAGCTCTACCCTATTAAACTGTACTTAGCTTACCTACCCCACCCATTCATGACCTAACCTAGCTGAAAAATAACCTAGTAGCTATAGCCTCTTCTAATCGAACATGGCCCAGCTTATTCTAATATAGCTAACTTATTCCTACTTAATCAAATGGAGCCTGCCAATTCTAATCTCTTTTAACATCATAACTTAGCTTAACTAGGCATGATCTGACCTATTTTAGCCCACGCTATCTTAGTCTAACCTAACCTGTGCTAACTTGATCTATTGACCTTTCTCGACCTAAGTTATTTTCATCTAACCTAAGTTATTCTAACTAAACTTAACCAAATTTAACCTGTTCTAGTCTGACGTAGCTTACTGTTATGTTACCTACCTTATTCTGTCTGAAGTTAACTTAACCAAACCGAGCTTAAGCTAACCTATAACTTACCGTACCTAACTTAACCTAACCGTAACTTAACCTAACCTAACTTTACCAAACCTATTGTAGGGACAGTTCCAACCTACGTTGTCCCTTAAAAACGCTACGTAAAATTTACGTTAGTTCAATATAATTTAGTTTACATCAATATAATGTACTTCAAACTCAAAATAACTGAATTGAGTCCTCAAATTTGTTTCAAGAGGCTGGCGGGGCTTTTTTCCTACCGGGGCTTTTTTCGTGTGGCTCTTTCCTCCCGGGAATTCATCCTGTCGGGACTTGTTTTCTCCTGGGGCTTTTTTTCCAAATACCCTCATTTAGTCAGTGACATTATGTAGTTTAGAGCTGTTTTAGTTTTTAGGATTAACATGAAACCAACTTGTTCTAGTCCCGTTTCCTTCGCACTAGCCCTGTTCATTTTATGGTAACATCAGTGTGTTGCCATCTGCTATACACTATATAAAGAATACAGTTGGTTGGTCTCCGTTCCGATATGGAGGATTTAGATAGGTGAAAAAGCATCTATTGAATGGCAAGGAGACGTGTGTGGTAGCAGGAAATTAGTCTTAATTTCTTTAATATAGCAAATATAAGTTTCTGAAATATGCTCATGCTATTGTATTTTCTGGAGCCTGCTCCTCTTAGCAAAATAGTTAGGTACTTTTTTATGACCTTTTGAGCGTGGGAGATGAGGAATCCACTTCCCTTTTTTACTTTAGCTAGGTCTCTTTGTGGCAGTTATTGCCTCCAAAATTCGGTCTGCACCGTGTGGTCACTGCGGGTGTCGAGAAAACGCTAAAGAGCTCCCGTTAAATTGTATTTTCTTTGAGCTGCTAAACTTTCAAACATTTCAAAAATAAAATTCGCGATTGTATTTACGAAAACATTTTCCTTAGCCAAACTCGTGATGACACCAAGCACAAGATTGTTTGGTTTCATAGAAGAACAAGACGACAGGCAGGCCTATGAAGCATCCTTTGCAGCGCAAGGCAGACTATATACAAGGAAGAACAATAAAAAGGTTTATCATAAATTCATTACCGTCTTTTTTGACCGCTAGGTGCTCTGATAGGTGTATAACTGCTCTAGCTCTGTGCCCAGGTGCGAGGAGAGCCGTCGCAATATCATTATGTGCTGCAGATTATGACAGACAGAAACATAAATGCCGCTCGCTTTGTGTACCACAAATACCCACTCGTAATATGTTGCGGGAGGCGCAGGGTGTTGAATTTGCCCCAGCATCGTTAAAGCATGAGCAGCAATTACGCGTGATGAATATGTTGCCAGGCCGTAGATAAATTCAGTCGCTGCTGCATGTGGATTTGTCAGGGCGTTTTGAGTGTGCTACAAATGGGCCCTGGTGACGGATGATTGCCACTTATCCACTTATTTACTTTCCTTCTGCCCCACTGCTGTAATGGACGTTTCACTTGCATATATCTTGGCTGCACTAACCCTTGCAAGCAGTTGCTCTCGTACCGCAGGCAAATGAACAACACTGACGGGCATGTCTTCAGTACTTGCGCGAGAAAATTACCGACAACGATGAAGTCACAATTGATCGCTTCCATGAAATCGCATGTATGTATCCGTGATACCAGTGCTATAATATTTGGATACCTCCAGCCGCACCCGTAGCCAATGGTTACGTCACAATTCACTCAGGCTCAGGAAGACACAGACAGGCAGTTCTTCAGTATTTTTGCAAAGAATTTTCGCTGAATGATGACGTCACAGTCGTCCTATTGTTGTTTTCATCTAAGTTGGTATACAGGATACGAGCTGCATCTGCATAACTCCAGCCATTCGAAATTTCGTCGTTTCCTAATGGCTACAAAACTCGGAACCCATAAGGCGTTTTGAAATGAAATCATCGTGAGAGTCATTCTAGTTTCTCAAACTTTGAGAATATGCAGTACATTTCTTCGATTAAATGTATAACTTGTCCACCATATAATAAAACACAGTTGTAGGTCGTTTGCTTGCTCGCTTGTTTGCTTGCTCCAATGTTGGTCCGGCTCTCCGTCCCGCTTTATGGAAATAATGTAGGAAGAAATTCGAGTGCTGAAGACTGTATCAATGGAGGGGGCCACTCAATGGAAATATCATAGGAAGTAATTCGAGTGTTGATGACGGTATATATGGTTTGGGCCACTCTATGGAAATAAGATAGGAAGTAATTCGAGTGCTGAAGACGGTGTTTAATGTGAGGGGCGTTGCGCTCTGGAACTCGCCTACATCACTCGGTTCTGACATGCTGAAAGGTGCTACGGAAGATGTCAGTATTCCAGGCAGAATGTTGAATTTCCATTTAAGAAGCCCTGTGATAAGTATAAATCACAAAAGACAACGGTGGTATACATTTAACTATACACGAAGTTTATCTAATGATACCATGTTGTTGCCTCTACAAAGTGCCACAGTATGCGGCACTCGTGCTAATCTCATTCAGTAACACGTTACGGAAGTGCGTCACCCGCTTCTCTGTCGCGCTTATTCCTTCAAATTTCTGTGTATGAATGACACAGTTGTTGGGCTGCGAAGCCTGGGACTCCGAGTCTGCAAGTGCGGAGCTGTGCCCACAGTACAGTAAAGGAAGTAGGAGAACTCTGTTGATTGCCGATCGGGTCTTATACCGGGGTGGATGGAGGAGCGATGATGTCACACATTACTGCTAATCTCAAAGCAACGTCTAATGATGANATAATTTGTCATACAAACGTGAATACGAAAGCTTCCATTTATTATTCTGTGCTGTGGTAACTTTTGTGGATGCGCAATTGTTGTGATCAGTGAAACTTCGCGCCTTCTCAGTTGTTATATACATTGAAAAATGGAATGGAGGTGATTGTAACGTCTTAATGCTGCAGGTTTTGTTCGATATAAAAACTGCCGCGTAAGATGAGATAGGCCTAGCACTTAATGTGATGGATCGAACGAGGGTGCGCCATTTTCTCTTCCGATGGATTGTTCGTTGTTCAGGAGGCCATGGTGAAGTAATTTTCCGTGTGTATTAATCACTAGTTTTTCCTATAGGGTGAAACGGTGTCAAGTTGAGGATACAATGCGATTTGCTGATAAGCCCAATCTTGCACTCACATCTGACTGAAGTTTTTCTATTGTATTTTATCAGATCTATTTTACTAGTTATTCTGGATACACAATCCTAGGTACCTATGTCTTGAAAATTGAAGTGAGGAGCTTCCTCGAGGAACTGGTTCTTGGCTTTCTTATTGGGGTACAGGAAAAAGCTCCGGTTGGGAAAAGCTCCCGTCTGTCAACCTAATGTATATTACAGCAGCTTATCTACATTGAGGTACATCATTTTAACCGTTTACCGGGCGGCTGAGAAACGCTTTCGTAAGAATAACATTGCGGAAATGATCATATATAGGGCCACTTGCCCGGCAAAGGGTTCAATTGAATTCAATTAAACTGCACTACGCTTACCCACCCCAACCATTCTTAACCTAAGCTAGCTGAAAAATAACCTCGTATAGCCTCTTCCTTCTAATCGAAGATAACCCTGTTTATTCTAACCTAACTTATTCGTACTTAATCTAATGCAGCCTACCCATTCTAACCTCTTTAAACATCATAACTTAGCTTAACTTGACATGGCCTGACCTGACTTATTTTAGCCCACGCTATCCTAGTTTAACCTAACCTGTGCTAACTTGATCTATTGCCTGACCTTACCCGACCGTAGTTATTTAGTTATTTTTATCTAACTTAATTGATTCTAACTAAACTTAACCAAATCTCCCTATTCTAGTCTAACCTAGCTCATTCTTATGTTACCTAACTTGTTCTATCCTAAGTTAACCTAACCAAACCCAACCGAGCCGAGGCTAAGCTAACCTAACACACCTAACTTAGCTGTAGCTTAACCGAACCTAACCGTAATTTAACCTTACCTAACTTAACTTCACCTCGCCAAATCGATTGTGGGGACTTTTCCAACCTACGCTTACACTTACAAACACTACGTAAAATTTAGGTTCGTTCGATATAAATTAGTTTACATAAACATAATGTAGTTCAAATTCAAAATAACTGAGTCTAGTCCTTAAATCTGTATCAAGAGGCAGGCGGAGGTTTTTTCCTACCGGGGCTTTTTTCATGTGGCTGTTTCCTCGGGGCTTTCATCCTACCGGCACCTGTCTCCTTCCGGGGCTTTTTCCGAATACCCTCATTTAGTCAGTGAAATTTAGTCCAAAGCTGTTTTAGTCTTTAGGGTTAACATATAAAGAACGTGTTCTACTTGCACTATTTAGTTCGCGCGAGCCTCTTTCATTTTACGGTGACAACATTATGTTGCCATCTATTATACACTGTAACGAATACATTTGGTTGTCCTCCGTTCCGATCTGGATTTAGATGGGAGCAAAATCATCTGTTGAATGGCAAGGAGATGTGTGTGTGGTAGCAGTAACTTAAAGCCTCAATTTATTTAATCTAGCAAGTATAAGTTTCTGGCATATACTCATGCTATTGTATTTTCTGGAGCCTGCTCCTCTTAGAAAAAGAAGTTAAGTACGGTACTGTTTAGTGATCTTTTCAGCGTGGGAGATGAGAAATCCATTGCCCTTTTTTATCTTTAGCTAATTTCTTTGTCAGTTGTTGCTTCCAAAGTTTGATCTTCACAGCGGGGATCACTGATAGTGTCCAGAATACGCTATGAGCTCCCGTTGAATTGTATTTTCTTTGTGTTGCTTAACTTTCAGACATTTCAAAAATAAAATTCGCGATGTTTGCAAGACGGAAACTTTCCTTGCCGAACTCGTGATGGCGCCAAGCACAATTAAGTTTCTTTGATTTCATAGAAGAACAAGATGACAATTAAGTATGAAGCATATCCTTTGCAGCGCAAGCCGTACGTACTACAAGGAAGAACAATAAAAAGGTTCACCAGAAATTCATCACCTTGTTTTTTGACTGCTAGGTGCTCTAATAGGTATATAACTGCTCTAGCTCTGTGCCCAGCTGCGAGGAGAGCCATCGCAATTCCATGATGTGCTGCAGAGTATAACCGATAGGAACATGAAATGCCGCTAGCTTTGTGTACCACAAGTACCCACTCGTAATATGTTGCGGGAGGCGCAGGGTGTTGAATTTGCCCCAGCATCGTTAACGCATGAGCAGCAATTACACGTGATGAATATGTTGCTAGGCCGGAGATAAATTCAGTCGCTGCTGCATGTGGATTTGTCAGGGCGTTTAGAGTGTACTGCAAATGGGCTCTGGTGACGGATGATTGCCACTTATCCACTTATTTACTTTCCCTCTGCCCCACTGCTGTAATGGACGTTTCACTTGCATATGTCTTGGCTGCACTAACACATGCAAGCAGTTGCTCTCGATCGTACCGCAGGCATATGAACAACACTGACGGGCATGTCTTCAGTACTTGCGCGAGAAAATTAGCGACAACGATGAAGTCACAATTGATCACTTCCATGAAATTGCATGTATGTATCCGTGATACCAGTGCTATAATATTTGGATACCTCCAGCCCTACCTGCAGCCAATGGTGCCGTCACAATTTACTCAGGTTCAGGAAGACACAGACAGGCTGTTCTTCAGTATTTTTGCAAAGAATTTTCGCTGAATGATGACGTCACGGTCGTCCTATTGTTGTTTTCATCTAAGTTGGTATACAGGATACGAGCTGCATCTGCATAGCTCCAGCCATTCGAAATTTCGTCGGTTCTTAATGGCTACAATGGCTACTTGTCCACTACCCCTGCTATAATAAAACACAGTTGTTGTTCGCTTGCTTACTTGCTTGCTTGTTTGCTTGGTTGCTCGCTCCAATGTTGGTCAGTCTCTCCGTCACGCTCTATGGAAATAATATAAGAAAAAATTCGAGTGCTGAATACGGTATCAATGGGGTGGGCCACTCTATGAAAATAAGTTAGGAAGTAATTCGAGTGCTGAAGACTGTTTATAATGTGGGGGGCGTTGCACTCGGGAACTCCAGCTGAGGAATCTGAGCTCGCCTACATCACTCTGTTCGGACGTGTTCAAAGGTGCTACGGAAGATGTCGCTTTTCCAGGCACAATGTTGAATTCCCATTTAAGAAGTCCTTTGAGAAATAAAAAGCACAGCATACAACGGGGGTTTTCGTGAAGTACTAAGTCTCTGCCGTCATTTATGACGGCTGATCCCTCTAGTTAGTTAATATAATCCACTAGATCTGTTCAGTGTAAATATTTTTTTCGATGAATGAAATTGTTCATGGCACCACACTGATGGCTAAACGATGACGTCACAGGAATTTCGAGGTAGACTGAGCTTGGAAGCTGTCGGTCAGTATTGCCATTAGCCTGTGCAATTCACGATCTCGAATGGTGGAGTATTTGTTGTGCTTAGCATTTGCGGGTTATAGTGTCTTCCTTTGTCTGAGCCTGCACTCTCTACTTAGCACTAGTGCGCCAGACTGTCAGAAATGATAATATAGAATTTGCATTGCACCTAACCCCTTTTCACCATTGACTAAAATTTACAGTACCGAAATTTAAAAATAAAAAAAAAACAGACCTTGCCTCGCCTAACCTACCCGATGTTAAACCCGAATATAGTCCAACTTACCCGAAATTAGTTCGGGCTTTCCGACAGTACGGCCTAAAGAAAGCGAAAACGGACAAATGCGGACAAACCGTCAATTTTAGGCGAGGGTGACATACCCTCTTTGTCATTAATGCGTCTAATGGTCGACATTCTGTTAAGGTTAGAATCAGTTCAGCTGAACATAACGAAGAAACTCCTATCAATAAATACTACGGTTACGCTGTACGAGTACAGCCCGGCCCGCCAAAATTTTTTTCGAGTTTCAGCCCCTTACGGGCTGCATTTAACCAAATTAACTTAAATTTAATCACATGCCGCTTTCCTTGACGGCTTGCAAGCATTTGCACTATGCAGGCTTATAGGGTTTATCTGTTTCTTGTAGGCAGTCTTCAATCTACTGGCAGTGCCTTTGTGCGTACAGCTATTCTGCAAATGAACCTCTCGTTGATACGCTAATATTAGTAGTTTATTTGTTGCTACAGTACCCGCGCTGTCAAAAATGATAGTGACGAATTTTTCAAGATCCATCTTCATTTAACATACTTCCGTTACTAATATGTATCTTGAGAATACGCGACAAAGGCCAACTAAACTTGTCATAGAGGATGAGTGCTCTCTGTCAATTCATCTATAGTAGCGTGCACAATCATCCCCCACCTTAGAAGAAGAACAGTAAACTTTTACATTAGCAAGCAGCAAAGCATTGCTGTATGAAATTAATTCTCTCACGCTTATCACAAATACCGAAGGATATGGGTTCAGTACATCTAAGTTTCTTTTTCTCTTGAAGCGAAAATTTTCCGTCAAAGCAAAACTGCAAGCTGAAAGAGTTGTACCAGCTGCCCCATGAAAAGTCATCGCTTCGTCTGTGCTTTGTCGATTGGCTACTGAATTTATATATACGTCATGAACTGAGAGCAAACATATGTTCCGATGCCTGGAAAAAGTGATAATAGGAAAATCAGATTCATGGCCGTGATAAGAGGAGCTGCAAATATCTCCGTTGTTTCGATGTAAGGAGCTGTTTCTAGCAAGAAATGCATCCAGGTAATGAAAGGATAAGGATATCACTATTGCCTGCTTCTGCAACCTGGTCATCAAATCCATGGAAATGCGACTTGATTACGAAATCTGCAACCTGGCCCATTTTTCGCTTCTTTCATAAAGATGCAGATACGAACTATATAAATAGATACACGAAGCGTTTTACTATATTAAGAATATATATTTAGCTATACACGGAGTTTATCTGGTGATACCATGTTGTTGCCTCAACAAAGTGCCACAGTATGCGGCACTCGTGCTAATCTCATTCAATAACACGTTACGGAAGTGCGTCACCCGCTTCTCTGTCTCGCTTATTCCTTCAAATTTCTGTGTATGAATGACACAGTTGTTTGGCTGCGAAGCCTGGGACTCCGAGTCAGCAAGTGCGGAGCTGTGCCTGTGAGTCAAATTCTCAATCCGTGAATCCGAGCAGTGTGCCTTCAGCTGCGGTGTTGTGAGGGTGATGTCGCTCCCGCGAATAATATCCTGGTTACCTGGCTCGGGATTTCCTTGTGTTGGCCCTTCCCTATCCTATTTATTGCCGTGAATCATAGGTGTGTGGTGAGGGACAAAGCCCAAAAAGTACCCGAGTAAATTCTTTGCCTAATCCTGCTCAAACGAACGTAATTTGTCGAGTAGTAGAATTCTGTTGACAAGAATTGTGTGGACTGTGATTAAAAGTTGTATTTTTACTCCTATGTAAACAGGATTCTACTTCTTTTACGGTCTTAGTGTATGGTCATCAGAGCCGTACGTCGTCGGTACTGCGCCGTGATGTTCGGTGCATCTTGTAATAATTATCCATGTGGGACAGAAGTACCGCTGTACCGAATCTCATGCGAATGTACAAGCTATGTATGAATTCATACACAACCATCTGTGACGTAGTTTAATGCCCTCTTATTTCGTGTATATTGATGGTAAAATGGTTAAGAGTTATTGAATTATTGCATCAGAACTACGGGAACCAATTCTGTCCAGTTTCATGCTGCAGTGTTCTATCTATCTATTAATTATGGTCAATTATTTGTTGAAACTTTGAACAGGTTTTATGTTATTAGTATGTTCAATACATACTAGGTTAATTATAAAACTTGTCACTTGAATTTGTTGATTACTCTACATTGAAACGCTACGTATTTACCAATGCCGTAGACCAGGGGTTGCCAAACTGGGATGTTATGTCCCCCCTAGTGGTGCGAGAGGACCTTTTTAGGGGTGCAAAATACTTTTTTGTTTCTCCAGCATTCACAAATAAACTTAAGTTTATGGCCCAAAAATAATATATATTTGATTCATCATCATCATATGGGTACTTTATTTATTTTTATTTATTTATTTATTTATTTTTTTTTTATTTTTTTTTGTGCGAGAAGATGTAAGAAGTTCTGCAGGGGTGGCTGACATGGCAAAGTGTGGGAACCACTGCCGTATCTGTGGGGATTGCCAAGAAATTGAGGCTTTCTCTTTTTCTCTATCGCATCTGTAGGATATTTTATTGTAAAGCATAGGCCTATGTGCCGAAGTTGGACGACTGCATTGAAATCTCCGAGGAATTACACCCGGACGTTTTCCATCGCTTTAATTTAAAAAAAAGGTTTGCTTGACGTCACCGGCACCAGAGCTACTATAGTCAAGTTGCACCATGGCAAATGGTGTTGACAGAATAGCTTAGCTCGTCGAATACTACCTTGTGCCCTCCCTAACTCTTTATAGAAATATTATAGGAACTACAAAGATTATGCATAAGGTCAGTATTAGTCGTTAACTTTAACAGTTGTTATCCGTTCCAGGAGAAATAATTTTGTACCTTGCGACTTGTTTTAGATATTGAACTGTTAGGTTGGAAACTGAGATACGTAACTTTTATGACCTTTTAGCAGTGTGACTCATAAGTGAACACATCACTTTCAAGAGCCACGTTCTCTATTCCTGAATAGTTTGTATTTGATTGTGTGTAAATTTAAGTG
Organism: Parhyale hawaiensis; assembly: GCA_001587735.2. Taxonomy (NCBI): domain Eukaryota; kingdom Metazoa; phylum Arthropoda; class Malacostraca; order Amphipoda; family Hyalidae; genus Parhyale; species Parhyale hawaiensis. Next base: position 18,366,778 of record LQNS02278096.1, on the reverse strand, counting down.
CTACTATTCTTAATCATTACCACGGTCAATTTCAACTGTGTTTCTCTTCAGAGAAAAATAAAGGTGTAATATTAAGGGTACGAGTTTTTGAATAATTGACATCGCACGGAGAACTCTATAGCACTGTGTACACCGAAGCCCAAATAACCTAATGATACTATTTTACACGAAACTAATCTTATTTAAAAAAATATATATTGCCGGTACTAGAGTAAAGAAAATAACTGAAGTGACATCCAGATGTCAACAGCACTAACTCACCTACTTGTACCAGCTCACCCAGCTATTCTGGGCAGAAATAAAGTGCCAGAATTACACCTTTCAAATTGAATTGATAGATGTGCTGGACTCTACCTCGTTGTATGGTTCCATTGCGTCTGGCCGGACTGCCCCAGTTTGACGCAAGTGTCAGGAATTGCAATCCGTCACAAAATTTCACTAATTTAAGTCGGTGTATATAGTGCACAGTTGTTTGACTGGCCTAATGGTGCAGTTGTAGCTTCCCAAAGATAGTAAAATCACTAAAATGAAGAGTTATTATCGGTGTCAGAACTACATACGAAAGTGGCACAGTTGTTGCGCGCCGGAGTGAACAGCATCAGGGCTGCATAACCTATAGCTAATCATTCCGTTGCACCTGCACAAACTTGCGGTACAGCTTCGTTGCTGCTGCTGCTGCTGGTGACACTTGTGCAGTACCAGCTGCTTGTGGACATATTTGCCGCACGTTCCTTTATGTCTTTGTTAATGGTGGTAATATTTGGCTCCCTCTCCGTCATGATGGTAATCATTAAAGCTGGCAGTCCTAGAAGCAAAGTATGATGTCATTGCGTCACGTTTTGACTCGCTGTGAGCTCACATCGACATTGCTGCTTCTCTGTCCGCTTGGGCCACCAGCTCTGACGAACATACGGTATTTTTGCTGCATATTGGGCCTGCTTGCGAAGACACTGCAGGAGGATGCATGTGGGGTTATGAAATACGGAATAAAATTATATATATATAATTTTGCCCGCTGAACAGTGAAGCGTATGGGCAACATCATCCACGATATTAATTCTTCACTTTTATGCTTAACCTCAAATATTTGCATGTTGGCAACAGTTTTGTTTGAAAAAATAATGCACTTAGTGCTGAAAAAATGAATGAGTATTTATATATATGCACGTACAATCGACGACTTCAAACCTTTTATTTCAACGTACTTTTTCATCGCAGCGCGTTTGGAAATGCATGCACTCGTATTCTATTGAGTATATCCTGATCCTTATTTTCTCACTCATATTAAATTTTTGCGTAATCGCTTGCTCTATATATGTATGTATATATCATGTTCTGCCTTCGTTAGTGCAATATGCCGTGGGTACTTCCTCTCTCGCTTGTCTCAGCAATGTTTTCAGTTATTTTTATATGTTGCTATGTGGTCCGTATAAGCTGCGGGTGCGTGCTTCAGGAGTGTGTTAGGGTTGGTACTTGGAGGATCAGATTCGCCCAAACTCTAGACTTGGCCCTATGCCTGCAGTGTATGTCTAATGCGACACTCCTCGTGGTTTGTTGAAAAAATTGGACTTCCCACGTACGACAGCACTCATGTTATCATTTTTAGGCCATGATAATGCTGTTTACATGTATACTACCGTGTATTTGGAAGTTATCAACCATAAAAAGTAACTCCAGTGTTACTTAATTTTTAAAAAATATCTTATTTAAGCTTAGGGTTAGTGTATGCCGCTTAGAAAAAGTGTCAAAAATTTCCTCTTAAACACTACTAAACAGGAAACCTAAACATTCTATGCTCTTTAAGTGAGCACTCTCACCGTATCTCCTTCTCTTGTAGTCAAATTTGGGGTGGTGGCCAGTGAAATTGTGAGGCTTTATATGACGATTCAAGCGTCGTAGGCTGCATGAGGCCATGGCCGAGTGAGAATAATTTATTATCTTGTTTGCGGCTTCTGTGCCGCGCCTCCGTTTTTTGACCTTAAGAGTCCTAACAAAATTGTCAGCGCTTCTGAGATCTGTGACAGATCGCGATTGGTTAAGGTAGGCAGCCGGTTGTGTTGTGAATGTGTAGTGTTACGAATGTCAGAAACTGTCTGCTCTTGGGCTCTGATGTTGTATTTTGTATCAGGCAAGTACGTTATTCGTGCTCACTTACTTAATCATCATAATATTTATAACCTCTTACTAGGAGTTCAGTTACCATTTCAGCAATATATAGCTCAACATTAAAGCCTGTCGAAACTTTTCAAACAATCGTTATACTCGGCGGGGGGCCCAAAAACACATACTAAGAGTATATATTAGCTTAAATAATGAACGAAAAGAAAAGAACGCAATACCTATCGACCTCTGTCCACTGGCAGCAAAGAACAGCAAGTACTGTAAAAGTAAGCTCGAAAAGGAATATTAGTATGCATAAAATTTACAAAAATCGATAGGAGAGCAGATAAAGAAGGCAACCCCTAAATATTATTTTGGTTATGTGTGTTTTCGTTCAAATACAAAATCATAAATAACCCAGTGCTACTTCAGCGCCAAATTCTGACGGCTCCGATCGGCTTTAAGTCAATTATCCACCCTCTTATGTACTGTGCTGTCATCACACTTGCTGGCGAGAGCAAGCACGTCACTCGCTGAAGTGTAGCTGGGGACACCCACCAATCGCCTAAAAATATTCCTTATACCCGAAAACTCTGTTTACTGGTATGGAAGTCTCGTGAATTTAGTCCATGGATAGTGGCAATATATTCATATTGGATAACGGCATTTTAAAACTCCATTTTTAATGTACAGGGAGCAACTATGCACTTGTTTTGGTTTTGATGCCAGTGACATTCAGGCACTTCACTTGCCTTGCTATATGAGAAGCGTCACCAAAATTGTCTGTCATCTGCTGCAAGTGTCCCTCTTACCCGGGCCTGTGCATGCACATAGGTTAACCATACCTTGTACGAGTTAATTAGCACCGTACCCCTTGTTTCTGTCTCTATTATGAATGTCATGCCTAATCGTTGCATCGATTCTGTGAAAAAAGTTTCTGATTGTAAGGAGCATTAAGTTGTTGAAATAACGCAGTAAATAAAGTACACTCGTACGGTGCAGCGTTTGATGAATACATTTCATAGGATAGCTGACTCCTCGTAGTCTTCGCTCTTAATTAATAAAGTATACTAAAAAGCTCTTGCTGTCCATAGCGATGACAGTTCAGTCGTCGTATTATTTTATTTGTTCACGTATTTATTTTTTGCATACTTTTTGATTTAATTTATATTTTTCCCTCTAATTAGCAGTACGAATGATTTACATTGCATATTTATATTGATGTATAAGAACACTAATGTCGCCACTCTCATTGTTAAATCCGACTAGCAATTCATCATCCGCGTTTTACAAGTAACGTAATTTGAAGAAATTCTTACGAAATGTATCTGAATAGCAATAAAATTGAATAGATTATCACGAAGAAATACATAGCTGTAGTGTGGCATAGTTTTCTCTCTGTTAAAATTGCGTCATGCTTCCAGCAGCGCCTGCTGCAGGTCTCTGCAGCCTTCATGTGAAGCGGCAGTCAAAGTTTTGGAAGCCATAGTATGCTGCTAATCATGCATGTTGTGCGTGTCTTACGTGAGACACACACGAAAGTGTCACGCACTGAGAAACAGACCCACGAAAAACAGTACTCGGTTTAGTATGTAGTTTTAGATTTTTTTTTTTTTTACTTGCGCTGCTATAGGCCTAGGTATACACTCAGTGCTACTGTTCAGTTTGTTACTTGTTCACTGTGAGCTCATTTTATTACGCTGATATTTTTTGGATGGGAAGAGACTCCCTCGGCACTCCCACTGTTGCGACTTAATATTGCGTATAAAACAATTGGGAAAAATCATTGCTTAGTCGAAGCTGGAAAATGACAGTAGAGGTTGGACTCGTCCTTTTTCGTGTAACTTGTGTTTGTTGTTTTATTTTTAGCAAATTAGTTTTATTCAATTTCATACTGTTTATAAAACTAGCTGAATTCCTTGTTGCCGTGCTAGCTACCTATGGATAGTTTCGTCAAATTGTTCTGTTTCGTGTAGACCATTTGTTCACGTGTAGTCCTTTCGGACAGAAAAATATAGCCCTTTTTGTCTGGTGTGGAATTTGGTTTTCCGTTCTCATAGGACAGCAAAGACGTTACGAGGCCTCGTTTTGTACTGGTACACAATGTTGCGGTCAGCGCACCGAATGCTGATTGTATCAGGCACATAGAGACTCGCGTCGTGTGGGTTTAGCTGGAGGCTACGTCGGAAACGCTGGTGCTGCTACTTACCTCCTGGCCATGTGATGCCAGCGCTCTTGCTCCTGCTTAGGTTTCCTGTGCGTCCAGAGAGTACCCTCTGCTTTCTTCGCTCTCCTTTGGTATATTACTGTGTTGTTTGTTGTGAGTTGTGGCGATAGTATTGTTATAATGGGTAGATGAATCAGATCGGTACGGCTGTCCGTGTTATTTCTTATAAGTGAGTAAATGGATGCTGATGTGTTAGTTGCTATAGGAAGAATACTAGTAGGTAAAGTGATTTCTTTTGGTAAAGAGATCCTGATATAGTAGGTGGTCTGAGTAAGATAGTATATTTAGCAGTAAGTACTAGCTTTTTAATCCTTAAACTGAACAGTTTGTGTATGCACTGCAGTTTCGTTTCATTAATTAAAACCTGTATAGTTTGTACTAGAGGTGGGGAAATTAGAAGCGAAGACATATAATTAATATTCGCCGAAAGCAAGCACTGCCAGCGGAGAAGTACATCATTTCCTTGTGATGTCATTAACCATACTATGGTGCTGGTAGTAACTAGTGGTACATGCGTTCTTATAATGTGCGTAAAATATAGAAATATAGTTAGCATATACCTACATAGGCAGATGTATTAAAAGCGCTTCGGAATCTTTCGTTGCTTTTGTGTTGAATAACTACGCACGCATATACCCACACGCAAGGGCAACTTTCTCTCACTTCCCGTGGAATGAAACACCTCCCTGTGTGTGTATCGGCAGAGACCTTCCCTTGTGCCTCTGAGGTCGTCTGTCCCTTACGACTCCCGGTCCCTCGTGGCTGTTGCCTCTTCTTCTCCTTATGGCCATTTAATGAGCCTGTTTGTCATCCCATCAGCGCATTGCTTGCTTAATGAGCGTGAGATACTCTCCCGCTTTGGCAGTCGCCTGTAATAAACAGGCCGGTGACGCGCCTAGATTCGTATCTCGCGCTC
>LQNS02278096.1:18343060-18354644 GCA_001587735.2 Parhyale hawaiensis | reverse complement strand
TTTAAAACGCGCCCTAGTTGGCGCACGAGCCTGTGGTTAAACACAGGAATAGTTCGGCGCGATATAGGCAGTGTGCCACTGAAGCGCTAGTAAAACTTCTACTACTACTACTACTACTACATTTTATGCGCTGTTATTTCGTGTATATTGGTGGTAAAATGGTTAAGAGTTATTGAATTATTGCATCAGAACTACGGAAACCAATTTTGTCCAGTTTCATGCTGCAGTGTTCTATCTTTCTGTTAATTATGGTCAATTATCTGCTGAAATTTTGAACAGGTTTTATGTTATTAGTATGTTCAATACATATATACTAGGTTAATTATCAAACTTGTCCCTTGAATGTGTTGATAACACTACATTGAAACGCTACGTATTTACCAATGCCGTAGACCAGGGGTTGCCAAACTGGGGAGCATGTACCCCCTAGGGGTGCGAGAGGACCTCTTTAGGGGTGCGAAATACTGTTTTGTTTCTCCGTCATTCACAAATAAACTTAAGTTTATGGCCCAAAAATAATATAAATTTAATTTATCATCATCATATCGGTACTTTATTTTATTTATTTATGTATTTATTTATTTATTTATTTTTCTTTTGGTGCGAGAAGATGTAAGAAGTTCTGCAGGGGTGGCTGGCATGGCAAGGTGCGGGAACCGCTGCCGTAGATGTGGGGATTGCAAAGATAATTGAGGCTTTCCATCTATTGCATCTGCCGGATATTTTATTGTAAAGCAATAAAATAAACTTCGGCCAATGTGCCGAAGTTAAACAATTGCATTGAAATCGCCGAGGAGTTTACACCAGGACGATTTCCATCGCTTCAATTTGGAAAAAATAGTTATGCTTGACGTCACCGGCACCAGAGGTACTATAGTCAAGTTGCACCATGTCAGATGTGGGTGTTCACAGCATAGCTTAGCTCGTGGAATATTACCCTGTTCCCTCCCTAGCTCTTTCTAGGAATATTAATATTAACGGTACGGGTTTTTGAATAATTTACATCGCACGGAGAACTCTATAGCGCTGTGTAGAGTGAAGCCCAAATAACCTAATGATACTATTTTACACGTAGCTAATTTTATTTAAAAAAGAACCATATTGCCGGTACTAAAGAAAATAACTGAAGTGACATCCAGATGTCAACAGCACTAACTCACCTACTTGTACCAGCTCACCCAGTTATTCTGGGCAGAAATAAAGTGACAGAATTGCTCCTTTCAAATCGAAGCGATAGATGTGATGAAGTCTGCCTCGCTGTATGGTGCCATTACGTCAGCCCGGACTGCCCCAGCTTGACGCAAGCGTCAGGAATTGCAATCCATCACAAAATTTCACTAATTTAAGTTGGTGTAGTACACAGTTGTTTTACTGGCCTAATGGTGCAGTTGTAGCTTCCTAAAGATAGTAAAATGAAGAGTTATTATCGGTGTCAGAACTACATAGGAAAGTGGCACAGTTGTTGTGCGCCGGAGTGAATACCATCAGGGCTGCACTAACCTATAGCTAATCATGCCGTTGCACCTGCACAAACTTGTCGTACAGCTTCGTTGCTGCTGCTGGTGACACTTGTGCAGTACCAGCTGCTTGTGGACATATTTGCCGCACGTTCCTTTATGTCTTTGTTAATGGTGGTAATATTTGGCTCCCTCTCCGTCATGATGGTAATCATTAAAGCTGGCAGTCCTAGAAGCAAAGTATGATGTCATTGCGTCACGTTTTGACTCGCTGTGAGCTCACATCGACATCGCTGCTTCTCTGTCCGCTTGGGCCACCAACTCTAGCGAACATACGGTGTTTTTGCTCCATATTGGGCCTGTTGCGAAGGCACTGCAGGAGGATGCATGTGTGGTAATGAAATACGGAGTAAAATTATAAATATATTTTGCCCGCTGAACAGTGAGGCGTATGGGCAATGTCATCTACGATATTAATTCTTCACTTTTATGCTTTGCCTCAAATATTCGCATGTTGGGAACAGTTGTGTTAAAAAGCAATGCACTTAGTGCTGAAAAAATAAATGAGCATTTATATGCACGTACAGTTGACCACTTCAGACCTTTTATTTAAACGTAATTTTTCACAGCAGCGCGTTTGGAAATGCATGCACGAGTATTCTGTTGAGTATATCCTGATCCGTGTCTTCTTATGTTAAATTTTTGCGTAATCACTTGCTCTCCCTATGTATATACCTATATTATGTTCTGCCTACGTTAGTGCAATATGCTCTGGGTACTTCGTCTATCCCGTATCTCAGCAATGTTTTCAGTTTATTTTTATATGTTGCTATGTGGTGCGTATAAGCTGCGGGTACGTGCTTCAGGAGTGTGTTAGGGTTGGTACTTGGAGGGTCAGATTCACCCAGACTCTAGACTCGGCCCTATGCCTGCAGTGTATGTATACTAATGCGACACTCCTCGTTGTCCGTTTAAAAAAAATGGACTTCCACGTACGACAGCGCTCATGCTATCATTTTTAGGCCGTGATAATGCTGTTTACATACATATATACTATCGTATATTTAGAACTTATCAACCATCAAAAGTAACTGCAGTGTTACATGTAATGCTTTAAGAAAATGTCTTAGTTAAGCTTAGGGTTAGTGTATCCCGCTTAGACAATGTACCAAAAATTTCCTCTCAACACTAATATACAGGGAACCTAAACATCCTATGCTCTCTAAAGTGAGCACTCTCACCGTATCTCCTTCTCTTGTAGTCAAATTTGGGGCGGTGGCCAGTGAAATTGTGAGGCTATCTATTGCGATCCAAGCGTCGTAGGCTGAGGCCATGGCCGAGTGAGAATAATTTATTAGATTGTTTGCGGCTTCTGTACCACGCCTCCGTTTTTTGACCTTAAGAGTCCTAATAAAATTATCAGCGCTTCTGAGATCTGTGACAGATCGCGATTGGTTAAGGTAGGCAGCCGGTTGTGTTGTGAATCTGTAGTCTTACGAATGTCAGAAACTGTCTGCTCTTAGGCTCTATAGTGCTGCATTTTGTATTAGGCAAGTACGTTATTCATGCTCACTTGATCATCATGATATTTATAACCTCTGATTAGGATATCAGTTACCATTTCAGCAATACATAGCTCAATATATACTGTAAACCTATCGAAACTTTTCAAACAATCGTTATACTCGGCGTGGGGCCCAAAACACATAATAAGAATATATATTAGCCTAAGTAATAAACGAAAAGAACAGAACACAATATCGACCTCTGTCCACTGGCAGCAAAGAACAGCAAGTACCGTACAAAGTAAGCTCGAAAATGAATATTAGTATGCATAAAAATATTCCTTATACGCGAAAACTCCATTTGCTGCTATGACAGTCTCGTGAATTTAGTCCATGCAGAGTCGCAATATATTCATATTGGATAACGGCATTTTAAAACTCCATTTTTAATGTTCTGGGAGCAACTATGAAATTGTTTTGCTTTTGATGCCAGTGACATTCATGATCTTGACTTGCCTTGCTATATGAGTAGCGTCGCCAGAACTGTCTATTATCTCCGTCAAATGTCCCATGGACTTACCCAGACCTATGCGTATAGGTTAACCATACCCATGAACAAGTTAATTAGCACCGTGCCCCCTTTTTTCTGTCTCTATTATGAATGTCATAATCGTTGCTAGGATTCTGTGAAAAACGTTAATGATTGTAACGAGCATCAAGTTGTTGAAATAACGCAGTGAATAGAGTACACTCGTACGGTGCAGCGTTTGATAAATACATTTCATAGGATAGCTGACTCTTCGTAGTCTTCGCTCTTAATTAATGAAGTATACTAAAAAGCTCTTGCTGTCCATAGCGATGACAGTTCAGTCGTCGTAATATTTTATTTATTCACGTATTTATTTTTTGCATACTTCTTGATTTTAATTCCGTGTGTGTATATAATTTATATTTTTCTCTTTAAGTAGCAGAACGAATGATTTGCATTGTATATTTTATATTGATGTATAAAAAACACTGATGTGGCTACTTTCATTATTAAATCTGACTGTTCATTTCACTAACAATTCATCATCCGCGTTTTACAAGTAACGTACTTTGAAGAAATTCTTACAAAATGTATCTGAATAGCAATAAAATGTAATAGATTATCACGAAGAAATACACAGCTGTTGTGTGTAGTGTGTCATTGTTTTCTCCATGTTAAAATTGCGTCATGCTTCCAGCAGCGCCTGCTGCATGGAGGTCTCTGCAGCCTTCATGTGAAGCGGCAGTCAAAGTTTTGGAAGCAAACAGTACCTATGCTGCTAATCGTGCATGGTGTTGTGCAGGTCTTACGTGAGGCACACACGAAAGTGTCACGCACTGAGAAACAGACCCACGAAAAACAGTACCCGGTTTAGTATCTAGTTTTAAAGTTTTGTTTTGTACTTGCGCTGCTATAGGCATACCCTTAGTGCTACTGTTCTGTTTGTTACTTGTTCACTGTGAGCTCATTTTATTACGCTGATGTTTTTTGGATGGGAAGAGACTCCCTCGGCACTCCCACTGTTTCGCCTTAAGATTGTGTAGCTATACAATAATTGGGAAAAATCATTGCTTAATCGAAGCTGGAAAATGACAGTAGGGGTTGGACTAGTCCTTTTTCGTGTAACCTGGGTCTGATGTTTTACTTTTAATGAATTATTTTTATTCAGTTTCATTTCATCCTGTTTATAAAACTAGCTGAATTCCTCGTGCAAGCTACTTTTGGATAGTTTCACCAAGTTGTTCTGTTTCGTGTAGACCATTTGTACTCATGTAGCCCTTTGGGACAGAAAAATATAGCCCTTTTTGTCTGGTGTGAAATTTGGTTTTCCGTTCTCATAGGACAGCAAAGACGTTACGAGGCCTCGTTTTGTACTGGTACACAATGTTGCGGTCAGCGCACCGAATGCTGATTGTATCAGGCACATTGAGACTCGCGTCGTGTGGGTTTAGCTGGAGGCTACGTCGGAAACCCTGCCGCTGCTACTTACCTCCTGGCCATGTGTGCCGGCGCTCTTGCTCCTGCTTAGGTTTCCTGTGCGTGTAGTAGGGCCCCCTGCTTTCTTCGCTCTCCTTTGGTATATTACTGGGTTGTTTGCTGTAAGTTGTGGCGATATTGGTATAATGGAGAGATGAATTAGATCGGTACGGCTGTCCGTTTTATTTCCTATATGGGTCTGATCTCTCTCGAGCAAAGGCGACTCAGGGGACAACTAATAGAAACATTCAAGTATTTGCATAGCTTCAACGACGTACCTACAGCGGGACTCTTTCAAAGAGACATCAATGATCGCTTGCGAAACAACGGTCAAAAACTCAAGCATAAAGCTTGAAGAACGACCTTAAGTCAGCAGTTTTTTCTATATTTCATAGTAAGCATTTGGAATAGACTCCCTTCCGACGTTGTTAGTGCGGAGTCAGTCAACGCTTTCAAAATCGGCTTGACATACATTGGGATAGACATCCTCCACAGTTAAGAACTCCTCCTCCAGGAGTTGCAAGCTCTTAATGGCCAAAGCTTCCTAGGACACCTTAATCCGTCTTCTTCTCTCTCTCGCTCCAACTACACAGTTTGACATCTTTAAGCTCCGCATATCAGCGGCTCTTGATCGTGCTTGCGTGCATTCATGATCGTCTCTTTGGCTGGGATTCTTCCCCCTTTTTTTCTCTCTCTTTTCGTCTTTTCTCCAGTCCTATATATCCTACTAACACAATGGCAATAGCTCATAGAGGGTCGGGGCGTAGATCCGATGTCTTTGGGAATGGGCCTATTGGTTCGTCTACTGCCGCCTATCTAATCTAATCTATAAATGAGTAAATGGATGCTGATGTGTTACATGCTATAGGAAGAATACTAGTAGGTATTGTGACTGATTTTGGTAAAGAGATATTGATATATTGGTTGGTCTGAGTACGATAGCATATTTAACAGTAAGTATTAGCTTTTTTTAATCCTTAAACTGAAAAGTTAGTATATGCACTGCTGTTTCGTTTCATTAATTAAAACCTGTATAGTTTGTACCAGAGGTGGCGAAACTAGAAGCGAAAGCATATAATCAATATTCGCCGAAAGCAAGCACTGCCAGCGGAGAAGTACACCCTTTCCTTGTGATGTCATCAACCATACTGGTGCTGGTAGTAAGTAGTGGTATTTGCGTTCTTATAATCTGCGTGGAATATATAAATATATTTAGCATATACCTACATAGGCAGATGTATAAAAATCGTTTCGGAATCTTTCCTTCCTTTTGTGTTGGATAACTACGCACGCATATACCCACACGCAAGGGCAACTTTCTCTCACTTCCCGTGGTATGAAACACCTCCCTGTGTGTGTACGGCAGCGACCTGCCCTTGTGCCGCTGAGGTCGTCTGTCCCTTACGACTCCCGGTCCCTCGTGGCTCTTGCCTCCTCTCCTCCTTATGGCCATTTAATGAGCCTGTTTGTCATCCCATCAGCGCATTGCTTGCTTAATGAGCGTGAGATACTCTCCCGCTTTGGCAGTCGCCTGTAATAAACAGGCCGGTGACGCGCCTAGATTCGTATCTCGCGCTCTCTAATAAGCCTGCTCTGGAATGCGCCAGTGGAATGTGTAACTTCTAATTCAATGAACGAACCCTAAGCTATGGCTGCGAACACCAGGGCGGTGTTGAATATTCAAACGCAACCCAACAGCCGTTCGTCACGATAGTTGAGTTCGCCATATAATTGGCTGGTTAGTTTCGTAATTAAAACTCACGTGTTCAGCTTTCCGTCGTACTGTTGCTGCTATCAGCTGGTTCATCCTTGGAGTCATGACGCTCTTTTCTACGGCTTACTGCAGTGTGCGAAAGCTATGACCGTTTAGTGCCTGTCATAATTTTGTGCCAGGTTGTATAATGCTGCAAGCTGTGGGTTTCCGCGTGGACTCGAGTGTTTGCTTCGTTATACATACTCGGTACTTGAATGATTTTCAAACAAAATTCAGATGACGTCCTTCTCAACACATGAAGCTAGTAACCACGCCTTTGTTCCTTTTGTGAAGTGTTGAATTATCATAGCTTTGCTGCTGCTGCTGACTTCAAACTATACAGCCGCGTCGTAGTTGCATAGTTTTACAGTAATGTCATAAATTATTTAGCCGCATTAAGTAAGTTCGCTATACTCACTAAAAATATTTTGCTCCTACGGTATGTGAATTTTAACTTTTCTGCTCCAAAAATTTCATGTAGGTACTAGTAGGCAAATTTCGTGGGGGAAAATTAAGCCGAAACAAAGACGAACTCAGTGGCGTTTGCGTTGTCTCTGCATGGGTTGACGTCCCTGAAGTTGTCCCGTCTTTCTGACGTGTTAGTTGTCGCTGGCTGCGGTAATCTGTACCGAATAACCCTGGCCCGTCCCTGGTGACGCTTGTAGTGCCCTACAGCGGCATTAGTTGGTATTTGGTTTTGTTCTGTGTCCCTGCCGACCAATTTTTGGGAAAATTGTGGCTGGTACTTACCACCTTACGCCAGGTCCGGGACACCTATGCTTGTTTTTTTTTTCATGCAAATGTGTCATTTTCAGTGCCGACAGGCGATTTAAATCAACGTACGAGCAATGTAAGAGCTGTAACTGATTCTATTAACTATATTAAACCTTTTTCTAATTTCATATTGCATAAACAGTATGTACAGAAATATAACTATACATACGTTTTTTCACGAGATTTCCGTGCGAGCGCCTCGTGCAGTATGGTCGGGAATAATAAACGTATAAAAACTTAATACTTCTGTTATATATGCTACATTAGAAATTGATGTATGTATTTCTCCTTCTGATGTTATTTTGTCGTACGGACTTTTCCGTGTGCGTAAATTCACTGTCCGCAACTAATCTTATAGCCACGCCTGCATGTGTACCATCAGCTCATTACTGAAGTCTTCCTTCCATGTGCCGGAACTGTCCCCGAATTTTCCGGATTTTTTTTTTTCGCTTTGTTTTTCCTGTACTCCACCTTCGTTGTCTGTACCCTCCATCTTTTGTCCTTCCTTCAAGTTCCACACTTGCACCCCCTCTCCCCGCCCTCCATCTTCGAATAACTCGCTCTGGATTCCGTGAACTTTTCGTCTGGGACGCCCATTTGCCCGAGTTAGCTGCGCGCTCGCTCCAGTTGAGCGCGTTAGGGCTGACGAGGTCCGATTTGTGTTACTTCAGCCGTTACGGATCTGTGTTCAGCTGCCGTGCCGTTACAGAGATGTTTGTGTGTCCAGTACATGTTACGCATATGTCTGTGTGTCCAATGCATCCGTTACTAAGTCTTCAACTGCTACGCAGATGTTTGTATGCCCGGTGGCGGTGTGGTATTGGCATCAGCATTAGTCACTTGTGGCCGATACCGGCTCTCGAGTCAGACTGACCTATTCCACTGACTTACAATCAAAACAATGTTTATTTTGTCCGAATGCTATGGGAATATTCTGATGCGCTGAAGTCGAAAATGACATCCGTTTCTCCATATTAGGTTTTTGAGCTTCGCCGATTATAAAATAATGAATATCAGATCTTATGACAAAAATCGACAATTCACTGGTCAAAGGACCAAAGTATAATGTCTAAGTAGTTTCAAATGATTTCGAGTAGGCCTTCTATTGCTGCGCTAATTTCACATATCATGTAAGTTTTCCTATATCAGGTCGGTTTCCTTCACTATCGCCCCATGGTTTTGGTTTTCGTATACTTCTCCGAGTATTTGCGCTTTTTGTGGCAATAGCTAACATGGAGTACGTTATGTTTAGATCGTCTAGCCCACTTTATGACTTGCAAGTCTGTTTTTCTGCTCAATGCGAATTTGGGGAGACTGTCTGTCTTTAAAGAATACGCCCGTTGTTATTTTGTTACATCTGTGGCGAATATAATGTTCATAACGGAAATCCAGTTATCAGTTTCATAAAGCATACTTGCCATCAACCGAAAGTGCCAATACAATTGACCGTTTTGTACTAGGCTCAGTTTTTTTACCTGATGAAGGACGAAGGTCATGACTGGATGCCAGTCATGAACAACAATATAAGGTCGTCGTCGTCGCAGATGTAATAAAGTACAACGAGAGTATTTTCGAATGATTTTCCTCCCGAAGCTAGCCATATCATTCAGCTGAAGAGGAACATATTGACATGTCGTGATCCATAAAGTGACGTATAGGGCAATGCCTCAACACCACGTGCGCTACTGGTGGCCAAAATATCTGGAAGTGAAAATGCTCGTACAAGTTCACGAAAGCATGTGGCGGTAACTGCAGAAAGTTGGCCTGATTGAGTAAAACCAATGTGATATTTGGTGTCGTCGCATCGATCGTATTCTAATTCAGTTGAAAATAATTAGACTTTATTTTCGTTCTTCATCAGTGAATTATCGATTTTGTCTCAAAATCGGATTTGTGTTATAATCGGCGGGGCACAAAAACCTGACCTGACATAGAGAAACGGGCAATCGCTATTGCCTTACATCAGCTGAAAAAGTTAAGAATATATATATATACGAAAAGCTTTTTGTTAAATTGTGTATAGTGTTCTCTATGGCTTCAACCATGTACCTACAACGGGACTCTTTGAAAGACACCTCAATGATCGCTTGCGAAACAACGGTCAAAAACTCCAGCATAAAGCTCGAAGAACGACCTTAAGTCAGCAGTTCTTTCCGTATTTCTTAGTCAGCATTTGGAATAGACTCCCCTCTGATGTTGTTAGTGCGGAGTCAGTCAACGCGTTTAAAAATCGTCTTGACATACCTTGGAAGAGACATCCTCCACAGCTAAGAACTCTCCCTCCGAGAGTCGCAAACGGCCAAAACTTCTGAGGCCACCTTAATCCGTCTTCTTCTCTCTCCCGCTCCAACTACACAATTTGACATCTCCAAACTCCGCATATCAGCGGCTCTTGATCGTGCTTGGTGCATTCATGATCGTCTCTTTGGCAGGGATTCTTCCCCCTTTTTCCTCTTATCTCCAGTCCTCTATATCCTACTAACATAACGGCAATAGTTCATACAGGGCCGGGGCGTAAGTTCCGGTGTCTTTGGGAATGGACCTGTTGGTCCGTCTACTGCCACCTATCTAATCTAATCTAATCTTATTGTTCTGATGTTCTTGTAGCGTATGATGCGCTACACACAATAATACTTGCGAATAATCATTGCTCAGTACATTTTATTTTCTCATCGCCTTACTACCGTTTAGGCAATGAGGTCGCTAAAAATATGTTGTGGTGCAGATGAACTCAGATAAGCTAACACCTGCCGCTTAATACCATATCGCAAGTTTCGAAAAAAACTCCGAAGACAGCAGAAAGTTTCATAGGGCTTCCATCGATTTTTTTCACGGTTCCTTAATAAAATGCAAAAATGTCAGTGGTGTTTTATGCCGCCTAAAATGATAAAAACGAGTAAAATTATGGTTTGCTAAATACTATGGTTTAAAAATTGATAAGAGTATCGGCGTCGGCCACTACATATAGAAATCGGCGTCGGCGGCTAAGAGTAAATAGGCAACGGCACCGGCAAAAAGAATTGAAATCGGCATAGTCTTAGTGTCCGATACTTCTGTTACTTCAGCTGTTGTGCAGATGTGTGTGTGTGTCCGATACATGTTACTTCAGCTTTTGTGCAGATGTGTGTGTACCCTGGACGATATACCAGTCTGCAGCCGATAAGCTTGCATATAGGTATAGCTTAGTCGTGGACATACTATAGCCGAAAGCATTTTTCGTGTCTTGGTGCATGCTCGTGTCTACTTTTTCATGTGTCGTGAGTGTTCGTGTCTGTAATCCCGTGTGTGTATGTGTGCACTTTTATAAACTGTATTCCCGTGTATTTTTTGTGTGCAGAGTGTGAAGGCGTTCATGTTAATGTCTCATCGCTTCATAAAACGGTTCTTACTGCTAGTATTGTGAGGTACAAAGAAAAAAATTGAATGTGGTTGCCCTGTCTTTTTTAGTTTGAATTGCTCTGGTTCGAGAACATTTGTAAACTTTATACCACGTGATAAGTTGGAGGACTTTCCCTCTATGTATCTGAGGAATCGCCGTAGTTTGTGAGCTGCAGTTCTTGACACTCTTGCTGCTTGAGAAAACTTTGAAATTTCTTTGCAGCAGATATTATCTGTGCTCTTCAGTTACCACTTTTAAAGAAACTCTCATTCATCAATTCTACTTTTAACTGCTCCGGAAATTTTAGGAAAGAAACATATTATTATCATAAAGCTTTTGCACTTTTAATCCCATGTTAATTCGTGCTGTTCGTCTGCATTTTCTGCATGTGCTGTTTCAATCTCCCGTGAATCAAGACGATTTCCGCCGGAATACTCTAATTCCTTCTAGTTTTTGCTCATCTTTACACTTCTCATTTAAATTTAAATAAAGTTCACTTTTATTTCCTGCTCTTCATAAGTCTTAAATCTAGACTCTTTACATAGGTACACACTGGTCTCACGCACTCTTCCTTCTCCCGTAAGTTCACTTATCAATTTCCTGCACATTTTAAATCTTCCAGAAGATCCAACATTTACGAAGGAGTACTCATAGCTACGCAAGTATGGTACCTATTCTCCCACATTTAGTTCAGTATCTCCCAATATTTCC
>LQNS02278096.1:18323200-18333628 GCA_001587735.2 Parhyale hawaiensis | reverse complement strand
TGAAACAAGTTCGGCGTAGATGCTTTGTGTACTGGTTGCTGTAGCTGTACAAAATTACGAGCCAAATTGATTGCGGTGCTTCATTTTTAATGCCAGCTTCTGTCACAAGTAAGCTATTTTCATTGAGTTGACGGTCCTTCCTGGTGAAACAAGTTTGGTTCATCGGGCTGCGCTTTTTTTGGGCTGGTTGCGAAAGTTGTGCGAAATTAATTACAGGTCAAATGGAATGCGATGGTACATTTTTATTGCTGTGTTCTGTAGAACTGCAGTATCTAAATTCAGTTAATGCTCAGGAAGTTTGGCTCGTCGAATTTGCATGGTTTATTCTCTGCTAGTGAATTCCCTGTAAAGTTGTCCTAAAATTGGCTTTGGATCTATTTCTAATTTGGCTTTGTCACAGTTATAAAATATATATCGTGGCAAGTTGGTGAAATGAGTTTGGAAATTCGGACCGTAGTATTTTGTATACAAATTGTCGTTAAATAAGAAGGGATAGTTTGCAATCGATTATGACGTCTTTCTTTGCGTGGTTGACTTATTGCCTTTGTGCTTCACGTATGGGGGACGTTTAATGAAAATATCAAATACTAGTGGCCCATGCCGTCATTATAAATGACGGCAAAAAATTAACACTTCGCGAAAACTCCCCGCCGTCTTTTGGGCTTCCTAATTTTTCCCCTATCTAATATTGAAGAAAAATATTCCAAGGTTTCTAACTTTTTTTCGCCTTTTGAAATCTGAATTTTCTCCCATCTTATTAGTTCTATTTTTCCTCTATCTAATACTGAAGAAAAAGATTCCAAGGTACCCCACTTTTTTTTACATTTTGAAATCTGAATTTTCTCCTATGTTATTAGTTCTATTTTTCCCCTATCTAATACTGAAGAAAAAGATTCCANGGTATACCGGTCCTGGAACTGACACCTCTGTGCTCGGCAACTCTGGTAAAAAGGCTACGAGTGGTGGAACCAACGTAGCGCATTCCACACTTGGAACAACTAAAAATGTATACCAGAGACTTTCTGTAGAACTGCTGTATCTTAATTCAGTTAATGCTCAGGCAGTCTGGCTCGTCGAATTTGCATGATTTGTTCACTGTTAGCGAGTTATCTGTAAAGTTGTCCTAAAGTTTGCTTTGGATCTATTTTTAACTTGGCTTTGTCACAGTTGTAAAATATCTATCGTGGTAAGTTGGTAAAATGAGTTTGAAAATTCGGACCGTAGTATGTTGTATACAAATCGTCGTTAAATAAGAAGGGATAGTTTGCAATCGATTATGACGTCTTTCTTTGCGTGGTTGACTTATTGCCTTTGTGCTTCAGCTATGGGGACGTTTAGTGAAAATATCAAATATAACGTGGTCCCTTGTCCGGCTGAGTCGATGCTGTGGTAAGCAAATGCAGTGGGTATTTGTACAAATGCATATTGTGGAAGTTTTCTTAATTTCGGACACTAGTATCAAGTTTTTTCTTTATTGATGCTCTGAATTGGGAAATTCTTGGCAAACAAGTTGAAACAATTGCTTTCCTTAGGAGAAAGCATCGTTGCCTGATGAAATCTTCTGACTGGGGGGGGGGGGGTCACAGCACAGGGAACGCGGTCCACTTAGTTTCCTTTCCCCATCTCATGTTTACATTACTGAGGCCGTTGCCTTAGTTGAGATATTTACTGATTGTATGTGCTTGCACATCTCCTAACTTTTTGTTTCTTTTCGGTCTCGGTTCTTCTTTTTACTTCGTCGAAAAATATCGTGGAAATCTGCATAGCTGTACATTTGTTGAACTTGGATTGCCTTCATTGTTCCTTGCTAATTTTATTGAAGCCGTTTTCACCGCACAGTTATTTCCTGCATATCTGCATAGGTATTTGTCCTCCAAGCAGCGTTGTGTGTGTATCTGTTTTCCCTATTCGCGTAACTTCCATTGTGTTCTGTGCATGTGAGGCAGCGGCATTTAGTGAACATGTGGCGGTGAGACGTGCCAGTGATGGCTGTTGTACCTCAAGATCATAGCTGTCACTTGTGCCGAAGGACAGACACTCTTGTCTCCTTCTTGCCTCTCAATAGCTGTGAGGTGTCAAGGCGAAGGATTATCGGCAGTGCTGTTAGGTCCTCCGGGTCCTTCTCTTGCCGTATCCTTCTCTCTGCTCAGAGATAGACACAGATACCGGTATATACAAAGATAATTTGTTCTTGTTAAAGATGTTGCTTTATACGTTCTGCATATCGTGCTTCTCTCGACGTTATGATTTTCATGTTTCATAGGATAATTCTGTTTAACCGGGATAGGTACTCTAACTCTCGGTCCTTGTGTTATCGAATGTTCCCATCTGCGCAGCTGGAGTTCAATGAAGATTGCAAATATAATTTTTGGTGTTGAAAATGAGACCTTTTAGTTAAACATCGTTTTCCCTCTTCACTGAAATTGGTGAAATAGTCGCATGATTTTTTCGTATTCCTGGTGCTACGCTTCTTCTTAGCCTATTATACTCCTCGAACTCAGAGACTGAAAAAACTGCAAACAACTGATGGTTCTTGCTGTGACACACGATACTTGAAGGGATTCATGGATATTACCAGATAAGTTCGTATCGTTTAAGATGCTTCGCATTGCACCCTTTGCTCAGGAATGGACGGTGATTTTCATTGTTATTGTGAAGTTGCGACGCAAGGGTTACGTACACACTATTTTATACGAAATGATGCCTTAGGTTGGGTGTTTGTCAAATACTCAACCTAACTTCATTTATCACATATATCTATGTATATGCCCTAGAGACTTCAGCAATACCGTCCTTTTTCCCTTTGTATTCGTATACCAACTGTACGTATGCTCTCGGGTGAATGTCGTTTGTTAAGGGTGTCATTTTCAGGTGTCATCCTCTTCAAATTTAAATTTCTTGGTGTAAAGTACGACTTACCTAATATCATAAAAGTGACCACCTAAACTTGAGTGACGATGGAAGGCAGGTGTCTCAGCTGAGCGTGAATGAAGTTTCTATTCATGCTACTCGTCTTACCGTACTCAATACTTCTAATGGCATTGTCTTGCATACTACTACTACGCTAACACTGGCTATTGTTCGTTCAACCGCCTACTGGTTCCCACTTTCGGTATATTTTAATTATTCTATTTTATTAATTCCGTCTTTCATTTTTACCCTACGTTTCGACATTTGACACGTTCCATTGAGTGAAATTTTCCAGTTTACTCTTTTGTAGCGTACAGTGCAGCTCTAATTGCAGTCACGCTGTGTGAGCATTTCCCATGCAGTGTTGTGCCTGTCTAAGCCTATGTTGCTGCTAGTGTTACCTGTGTGACGTCACGATCAATGATCTCGCCATAGACCAATACCAGCTACTTGTCATGTACCAGCGTGTCGTCCTGAGCATATAAAGGAATGAGGCTCTTATTGGTTGATTTGGTGCATAATTTTGTGTTTAGAAATGAAACTATCCTTTTAACTCTGGCAGGACATTACCTTTTCCAATACCTACTGATAAAATGCGCAGTGCGTGCAGTTAGATATCTCTCTCTATTTTCAGTTTTGTATGACGTTATAAATGTTTTCGTGCAGCCTTTCCCAATGCGTTTTGCAGTGACAAAACGCGCAGTAAAGCCCTGCCGCTATTATCGCTATCCTCTCCCTGCTGCTGCTGAAGTAGCAGCGATTGAGTGCGTGCTCTGAAGTGGTCGCTCTTTTATCATAAGTTTGGTGATCGTGACTGTGTTGCGCTCGCCTTTATCTGTAAGAGCAGTCGCTTCATTAGTGTAACCTTCCTCGGAGCCAACACTCGTGACCTCGCCGGTCTTAGTGCTGCTGCTGCAACCGCAACCCTTGTCTTTTTCAGGTCATTTGTGGCTCCTTGTCTTCTATGGAATGCCTGTTTTCTCGGGCATGTGAAATGGAAGTCCTTGTGCCAGAAAACAAACATCACTAGCCCTGTAGCAGGCATACGCTGCTTTTTTTTCCTTGAGAAAACGCAACCCGCCTGAGGAAGAGAATTCCCGCATGAATGTGAAGAACTGCTTTCCTACGCAGCTTAAGTAGTACTTCATCCCAGCTTTCTAATAAGAAAGGTTTATATTCACCTTGGAAACAAGTTAATGTGTAATTTGCTACTTTATTGACCTATTATACTCTGCAGCCCTTATCTAACACCACCACTTGAGTGCTGTTTGTTCAGGCCGGCAGGTCGGCAACATTGGGGGAGCTCTAATTGAGGCTGCCATTTACGTGTGTCTTGTGATAGTGTATCAGGTGCATATCATTATACGTACTTAGTGTATTTTTATGTGCTCCATAAGTAATCGCTTATCATCTTCGAACTGTCTTGCTCCTTTCATGCGGTACTGAGTTATTCTTTCAATATCGTGTAAATTATCTTAGGCTTTCTTTTACCTTTCGGCAACTTTGTTCACAGCTCGTAAAAAATATTTTTGCCACGGATACACTATGTTCCAGATATTGTAAACTAATTGTTTTTTTCTCATTGCATATCACGTCGGCGCAAAAGTTTTTGCCGATCTATAAAGAGAATTTTGAACCGCTTAAACTTTCCAAAAGTGAGCTCCTATAGTCAACAAAAAGGGAGTCATCTTCAATCATGATAGTGCTCGTCCACGCACAGCGCTATACTGACCAACCTAAGAGAATTTGGTTGGGAGGTGTTGCCCCATCCACCATATTCTCCTGACATAGCTCCCCCAGATCATCACCTATTTCGAGGATAACAAAACCATTTAGATGACATCGGGTTAACATCGCGAGAAGAAGTCGAATATGAGTTAATTTATACTTCTTATCAAAACCTAAAGAATTTTACAAGCGAGGCATTTATAAGCTCGTTGACAGATGGAATCAAGTTATAGAGAACAAAGGACGTTATTGTTATTTATAAAGGTTTTCAAAACACACAATGTCTCACTCTCAATGTAAACTTCTAAATTGGTAGAAACTTGTACACCGACCTAACATTTAAGAGTAACTGGGTATCACCAGTGGAGCTTGAATGCTACTTGGTTACTTTCTCTAACAGTAGCTTAGGTTGTTGCTAGCTTCGTTTGCTAATTGATTGATAATTGTAATATACATAACCATTCGGGGCAAATGGCGTTAAGGTCATATTTGGGGGCAAAATATGATTCGGCCTCAGGAGAGTTACAATCTCTATGGACAAGAAATGAGTGCATAAACTCGTAAAGCATTTATTTGCCGTCATTTCAGTGTTTGTATTGCTTTTCCTAGTTAAAAATTGAATGTGTGATATGGAGATAATTTTTTGTCCCGAAAATGTTATTATCGCCATTTGCCCCGAATGGTTATATCATATTTTGTGGTATGAAAAATCTATTTAAATAAGTGCAATACCAGTGCTCCTTA
This sequence comes from Parhyale hawaiensis, assembly GCA_001587735.2. Taxonomy (NCBI): domain Eukaryota; kingdom Metazoa; phylum Arthropoda; class Malacostraca; order Amphipoda; family Hyalidae; genus Parhyale; species Parhyale hawaiensis. The sequence continues at coordinate 18,328,246 of LQNS02278096.1, read as the reverse complement.
TCACACTCAGTACCTCCATCCATGGTAGCTATAGCAAAACTATAACACTTCATGTTTCTCAATGGGATAACGTTCCGAATAATAAATAATTAGCTAATTGAAGACAGTCAGTTCTACTTGCTTTATAAGTGAGCTGTTATTATAGGTACTCTCTCTTGAACCCTGAACGTCCGTATGGAAAATAGTTTAACGGCAAACCCAATGTCAAGGAAGCTTTGTTTTTGGACATTCGCTGTGGTCGCTCTTGCAGGGGCCGAAGCCAGTAAGAAAAAGCTGGGAGTGGACCGCCTGGAGGAAGGTTTGTTTTTGTTCACTGCGTGTGTCCCCGTTTAGACACAAGCTGCATTCTTTATACCGTGAAATTACATTGTTGGGAATGGGCGGGCTAGTCGCGTTACGTGTAAAATTTCTATACCTCACCTTTCTGCCAATAAACGGTGAGTACATGTCACCGAGTATAAAATCTTCAGCAGTGGAGGGGGTTATGCGAGTTTTTCTATGTTGTGCCCTTGTCAAATTCGGCCTTTCGAATTACAGTGTAAAAATGGCATTATTTTCTTTATTTGATTTGTGAACCAAAAAAGAAATACTTTGGAAATTACAAGGAATAAATACTCGTAATGTCGGTATTAAAAAGTTGAAGTAACAACGAAAAAATATGTATTGGAAATGAAACTCTGTTCCAGAACCAACAGTTGGAAATGGGTTATTTTTTATGGTGCGATATGACGCTGTTGTTATTTCTGAGCATCAGTAGTGGCAAACTTTTCACTTCGGATAAGTGGAGGTATTTCTAGTGCGCGCCAGTTTATTCACTTTTCCTATCAGATTCAATGCCTTTAGAAAAAAAAGCCTTATCGAAAATGTCGTTCGCAACTTCAGCGCTACTGAAATGCAAAATTTTTGGACTGGCCGATTGTTGTCACCTATGTTTTGTCTGTTCAATAATGGTTGCTGCAACACCTCGAGCAGGTGCAGTATTGCGGGGATGCAGCGACACAAGATATGGGCGACAGGACTGGACACAAGTATACCGTCGCAGTTCCGCTGCGTGAGCTGTCGTACATAGTTTGGGCAATACCGTTCACGCTTGGGGCGATACTGCGCACCGATCGGGGGTCATCCTCTGTTCATCACAGCCCCACCATGTGGTCCCCAGCTGTACTGAAGGCTCCTATTTTTCATCGCATAATCAGGCAATATCTCCGATGAATTCGCTTGAAAGTCTGCCGCGGGGGCCACGTGGTTCCGGGCGTCAGTGCCTTCACAAATTACACCTGCCTTGTTCTACAGCTTGCTGTTGCTGTGCTGCGTTAGTCATTCAATGGTTAGGGCTAACACGCTCCTCACGAGGTGTTCAGTCACAGTTTAGAATTAAGTCGCTTCTTTATCTGCTAAGGCTAACTTTGTTTTAGACAGTTGGGTCAAACCAGTAATTATTTACGTAGAGTATGTTGTCTCAAGCGGCATTCCGACAGTATTGGCAGTGTTACTGCAGAGGAATTTAGTAGCTTTTCTACTGACATTTTAGGAACCAGAGGTAGTATATTATGTAGAAATATGAGCAGTAGTTATATTGCTAACTGTTGACTTGTGGAAACTGCTGTTGACAACTGATCTCGTCACACTTGGGTTACGGTGGAGCTCACTATGACTTATTGTGGAGTAGCTTTCCTCGGTGACTTAGTGCATTTTCTTGATAATCGGGGTATGTCAAGGTGCCGCACTGCGTTATTCAAAGGAATCCTGCTAATTACCGGTGTCTGATTGTCTTATTGTCTTTCTCGTGTTATCCCTCTCACCTCTCTCATTTGTTAGATGATCGGCCTCCTCTCTACTCCAAACTTTATCTATCTGGATATTCTAATGCAATGCAGACATTAGGTTAAGGTGAATTTTCGCGTAATTCTCTTCCAAGCTGAACCATCTTTGCCTGCTTCCTTTGTGCTGCAACAGCCTTCTTACCGGCCGTCGCTCTACGCTGAACTTCACTTATCTCTAAGTCCTAATGTGATGTTAGCATTGACTTATAGTAAATTTTGCCGTAATTAGTTCACTCCGTACCTGAACCATCCTTCACCTGTTTCTTAAGCGAAGCAAGAGCCTCTCAACCGACCGAACTCGACACACATGGAAGAGCGTCGGTCCGCGAAAGGATGTCGTGCATCCTATCAGTTCCGAAGTTCTGCAATACGACTGCGGTGACCGCTATGTGTGGGTCTTGTTATCTTATAATTGATGGTTTCACCTAGTGCTGTGTCTGTTTGACAGCCAACTGTCTTCTGTTATTTGTCTTCCTTGTACCTACGTGTCCCACTTTTATTCGTTACTCATAGATTCCTTGCCGCACACGTACATTTCGTTAAACTCAGGCTAATCGCGTTCTGTTTACACAAAGCAGAAGTTGGGGTTAGTGGTATTCTGGTGGTAAGTTCCAAAAATAGCTTGTGAATACTGCAGTCAGTGATCGAAACTAGCGATTTTCGTCATCCATACACGATTATTTCTGTCAAAAAGCTCTTTTTATTTCAGCTGATTGTACTGCAGTTTGAAAATAATAAGTTTCATTGCAGTTGCACCCTTGTGTGAGGAAGACCAGCTATTCACTGTGGATAGAAAAGGTATTGCCTTTCACTGCATTACTTGATCTTGCCTTTTTCATAGAAATGTTGGGTACGTCTCATGTAGCTCTCTTACGCAGTACAGAGATGAAAACAAAATGTGTACGAGTACTACACTTTTCACTTGTGAGATACCGCATACACTGCAGATACACCGCCCCACGCTGTTGTGTACATTGACACGCCCTCCCGTGCCGTACTGGCGCTCCGGTACACGGCAGCTCTGCCGCAATTTCCAAGCTTTTACTGCTCCACTTCTCTAAAGTGTCGATGCTCGTCCAGCTGTTGATGACGCTCGGAGATCAATCTTGCTACCGCGACGAATTGAAATGATAGGCGCCTTTCCCTTCCACTGCCTCTTGCTGTGCTATCTTCATTACTCTTCTCTAAGTGTTGGGAATAGAAATTGGGTTTTTGAATTGCCGTCATCTGAGACGATATTGCAGCCCTGGATGACTCATTGGTCCTTTCTCTCTCGTGTTGGTTTATGTGCATTCTGAACTATTTGCTACTTCATCTGCATTATCATCACCTTGATGGACCATCCTTCTGTATGAGGCTTTAGCCTTGCTATGAAACTGCAGTAAATTAAAATATCGCTATTCGCCCGGCAGACATCCCTCTCCGTTTTAAATTGTAGCTAACCTTTTACTTGTCTGTTGCGTCATAGAAATAGCGTTAGCTGCTTAATGTCAACGACGCGTTAGAGACGCTGCTATTCCTACTTAAACTCGATAATTAAAAATTTGGTCGTTAAAACTGTTGGAAGTTTATTTTCCTGTGCAGATGCGACGTCATTGCCACAAACTACCTCTGTCGGGTCCCTACGAGTTTGATTTGATCCTTTAGGCTACTACACTTTACTTTTGCCTATGCAATGAAAACATCTAATTTTGGTCATTCGTTTAATTAACAATATACAGGGAGTAAAAAATTTTACTTGACCGGCTGTCAGTAATCTAATATTTTACAGTGGAAGGCTCCTATAGTGTAGCCTACTAATAACGATAGTTTTTTTTTTTTTTGGGGGGGGGGGCTAGCCGAAATTTTTTCTTCCTTTCTTCCTCTCTATTGCACTTGTTCCTTTGGGAAACGTTGATATTACATTTCCTGTCGATCCACTCTGCCCAATTCTGCTTATTTTAAGACTGTAAATCAATGAAATGAACCTCATGTTACGACCTTACTTCACCTTCAGCCTGTTTTTGCTTCTGTTATCTAACCGAGTCACAGATTTCTGCCAATTTCTGAACGTCCGCTTTGTTTTTGCCGAGGGAAATTCCTCGTAGTTTCCATTCATTAACTCCATTCCCTGACATTGCTGGCGAGGTTTTGCAGCTGGCTCCCAGACTATTATTTGTTTTCTTTGACCACTACTGAAGAACCGAGACATTCACTTTTCGGTCCGATAAGCGCCGCGAATTTACCGATGCTGGAAAATCGGCTTCAGTAAATTTGTGATTGTGTAGATATTTCGCTGCGGAGCTCGTCGCCTTGCGGTTCAGTTTTTACTCTTGCGTGTCCCAGTTTTTGTGGACACACTTCATGCTGTGCGTAACTAATTATCTTTGATGCTTTGTTCTGAAATTTTCGATATTTCACGCACGCTTGCTTATCTACTGGTCTCTTTCTACACTCAGGCTTCCTTGCTTTCATTTTCACTGTCTTATTTGATTGAATAGTAGCACCTCTTTTTTTTTTATCAGTTTGGAGTTACGTGACCAGAAGCAGACTGTGTGGTATTAATATTGGTTGTCTCTCCTATACCAGAATGCTTTGCACAAGCTGCTGCCAGGCTTAGTTTATTACGTAAAGCCGCGCCTCAACCTGTTGCATACGTGAAGCTTTTAATTCTCCAGTAAACCGAGTACCTATTTGGAAGGCGTCAGTATAGTTGAAGTTCAAACCAAATTTCAATTTTACGAATCTATCATATTCTGCATACTAGGTTATATTATATCTATTATTACTATCATTATTATGACAGCATTAATTCGTGACTCCGCTCTGGACACTTCTGCTCAAGTGAAGACATGAACACGTGCCTCGCTACACCGAGCACGTTTGCCTCCTTCAATTATGAAATGGATTACCTTCCCAACGCAAGCGACTCCCGCTCTCGCCCGTCCCAGCGCTCGTCAGTCACGCTGTGTCCCTCCGGCTGGTGTCGCGTGTATTTCACCGACGTGAGATGAGAAGCGTGTAACTTTCACTAGCATATCATCTTGCTCGTATCTTAGCCCGAGTTACGTAATTGTACTTAGATACCTTGAGCGGAACTAGGCTTTGTAGATTAGATGAAAGTAGGCGGCAGTAGACGAACCAAAAGGCCCATTCCCAAAGAGACACCGGGACTTACACCCCGGCCCTCTATGAGCTATTGCCATTATGTTAGTAGGATGTAGAGGAATGGAGAAACGAGAGG
>LQNS02278096.1:18271219-18323001 GCA_001587735.2 Parhyale hawaiensis | reverse complement strand
GTAAAGCCGCGCCTCAACCTGTTGCATACGTGAAGCTTTTAATTCTCCAGTAAACCGAGTACCTATTTGGAAGGCGTCAGTATAGTTGAAGTTCAAACCAAATTTCAATTTTACGAATCTATCATATTCTGCATGCTGGGTTATGTTATATCTATTATTACTATCATTATTATGACAGCATTAATTCGTGACTCCGCTCTGGACACTCCTGCTCAAGCGAAGACATAAACACGTGCCTCGCTACACCGAGCACGTTTGCCTCCTTCAATTATGAAACGGATTACCTCCCCAACGCAAGCGACTCCCTGCTCTCGCCCGTCTCAGCGCTCGTCAGTCACGCTGTCCGTCCAGCTTGTGTCGCATGTATTTCACCGACATGAGATGAGAAGCGTATAACTTTCACTAGCTTATCATCTTGCTCCTATCTTAGCCCGAGTTACGTAATAGTACTTAGATGCCTTGAGTGGAACTAGGCTTTGTAGCTGAAGGTATCCGCTTTATTTTGCTGAATTAGTAGAACCAAGTTTTGTAGCTCAAGGTATGCCATAGACGTTACTAAATTCACTAGAACCAGGCATCGTAGCGAGATGTATGTGCGATGTACTTCACTTACATTTTTAATTCTGTTTTATAGCTGGAGGCAGGGAACGCTTCACTGCTCAAATGAAGCCCATTGCCACTATAAACACGCTGTTCGTCTCACGCTGTCGCCTGCCTCACGCTCACCCGTCGTGTGTCATGACACGATCCTCATTTCCAGCCCTCATGATATCATCGGCACCCAATTGCTACACTTTCAATGTTAGTACTGGCGCCTCTCGCCACTTTTCTCCCCCTCTACAATTTGCAACACTGAGAGCGTGGAGTGACTTCAACTATTACAGTAGATGCCCACCCAATACACGACTTGGTCTTATCTCTTCCATGCCTCCCGTAACATTTTCCGTTCTACAGCCTGCCTGCCACACTCAGCGATACGCACGCTCTTGTGGCCATATCTGGCACGGGAAAATAGTCGGTCCGGTTTGAGCAACTCTTTGAATTGTACAGCTTGTTTGGCACACGATAATCCTAGAAAAATTGTCGGTGTGCTAGTTTAGAAGCGGCTCTGTGTTTGTTTTACTATAGGTTATCATATCGCGTCATATATAACTTGGAACAATGTACCTCCAAACTGATTCTGCGTTGGCTATTGGTAGCAGAATTTCATGTAAAAGAAAACGCTGGTATTTCAGAAGTTCTGCTTGCTGCAATGCTTGCCAGATATTTCCTGACGCTATGCATATGCTACCTTGGGCTCTCAAATTACTCATCCAACGGCAATAAGTGTATTTTAACTATACAATGTGAGCAAAGAGAATGCATGTTCGTAATTTATGTGAATGATCGTCGAAAGCACCTCCCCCCCGCCACCTCTCAAAAGTGGTCACCACGGCACGACTCATACAATATATTGCGATGGAAAAAGGTTAACAAGCTGTGACGCTATCAAGTTTCTATTCACTCATCTTTGTGTCTCTGAGACTCAGCACGGCGTGGTCATGCCGTACTTTCCTCGGTCGTAAAACTCTTAATGGTGATATCGCAGTTCCTGCAGTGCACCGTGAGTGAAGGCGCTCTTCAGGATTCAATTTTCTCTTACGCTTCTTCTTCTCTCGATAGCTGGTGCATCGGGTGCTTATAGAGCGGTGGTGCGTCGACCAGACTCTTCCTGAAGATTTCCTGCGTATGCAAATTTTTTCCTCGAGTCCTCCTCATATGCGTAAAATTCAATCATTTGGTGAAAATCGCGGAATGCATTCGTTATTTTTAACTTGCATATTATTCGTTGTATATATTAACAATACTGAGTATTTTTTAGGACTTCTCGTTACTAGGTAAGCTTAACTTTGGACGTCAATAAAGAGACATTTCTTCTGTTAAACCGTTAGCTAACGAACGACAACGTAATCAATTTCTAATGATTGAAAGTTCCTCATCGTTTCTGTCTCTGAACATTCTGACCCCAGCATCAGCAACCAGCGCAAACGTATTCGAGATTTTGTTGCTATGGCCCGCCGAGAAATAACTTCCATAAATGCATATAGTACGCACTTCCATGTTTATTGTTGCTGTTCATAAATAGCCTATACATACGTAGGGAAGTAAGAAGTAATTTTCTTGGGGATAAAAGAAAATTATTTACGATATTCGAGTTTCATTTTGTGAAAGATTAGGAATACGGAACAGCCACCATAATGTAAATTGAATTCACAATCCAGGTTCCTGTGACTCAAGAGTAAAAAAATAGCTATGCTGCGAGAATATTCATTATTATCACCCGCGAACGAAGTGAGAAAGGTGATATTGTTTTCGTTGAAGATTTAAGTATATATATTTGTCTGTCCACCCAATAAGTGGTCGAAGGAGTTGAGCAATGTTCTTAAATTTTTGTAGAGAGTTTGGTGGATTGACCTAGATGTGACCCATGCCAAAAAAAAAAGACCTAGCTGGCCATAAAATGACGGCGTTGAATTTTCCTCCACCGGGTCGAATTTGCCTCCACCGCGGCAGATCGTCTCACGCCACTAGGCCTCCCATTTTCCCTATGTTATTATTAAGGGATGTGCACGGGGCTGTCAGCGTGGCTCTAGCCCTGTTGGACACAGCATCCATATGAGAAACTAGGATTCGCTGGCCATCAAATGTGACTTCGATGAAATTGCTCCCACGAGGCATTCTAGTTATCGATATCTTTTTTCCACGTCTAGATGGCAATTTCTGATTGCCGCTCTTACCAAGGTTTTCTACAAAGAAAAGCTTGCATCTTAATGTACTACTAGCTACCTATTACAAGATTTGATACAACTTTCATATCTTCGTTTACTGCAAGTCAAACCTCATGCACGCTCTTTTTTTTTTTCTTTTCTTTTCTCCGTGGTTTATGTTGTGCATTTAGTGCAGTTTCGTGAGATTAACTTTTTCTGTCACTAAACTTTCACTTTTTCATTGTTTTAAAGCTTGAGAGATCTCGTCTTCATTTTTTGCTAAGTGGAGCAAGTTTATAACTGCGACATACCATTGTTGTTGTCTTTTGTTTTGCTGGACTTTTGTTTGTTGCTTCACGCTATCGTTGGCAAATATTTTTTTTTGCTGTTAAACGCTTCTTGCTCGGGAGTGGCGCCGCTGTTTGTGTTTGAAATGCTTCCTCATTTTATCTGAAATTTTTTACGCTCGGTCATTTTGTGGCAGCTCTTTTCCTGTTGCAATTTTTCATTTGCACGTCGTAAGCTTCGCATATTCTCGCTTATCGGGCTGCCTTTGTTTTTTGCTACTGCAGCCATATTTTAGTGCCGTATTTGGAGTCATTTGTCGGTAGATTCACTCCAAGATGACCCTGATTATGACCCTGATCAGTGATGCTCCGGTATGACGAGACGTTCGTAGATGTTGACGCCTGTTACGTTTTAGATCAGGAGACCGCAGTTTTTGCATGAGACTAATTATTGAGGCAATATTTTTAGGATGTGCTAACAGAAGCTGGGCATTCATATCTAAAAGAAAGCTACTTGTGGTTTATGTGTCTACTTTTGTAACAACAAATCCACAGTAGAGCGGGTGCCCGTGTTTCTCTTGATGCTCAAGTTTAAGAAATACCTAAAGTAGCGTCAACTATATAATTGTCGCTGTGTCTGTTTGTAATAAAATCGTAAGTTCACTATCGATCATGTATACCGCATTTTTATGCGTTTCAATTCTAAGAAAACGCTTTAATTTTGTGGTCGAGTTGTAATCATACAGCTCATATTCACGGTAGAGCATCAACGCAGCCTTCTCTGGTGTATGTGTTTTAACAAAGGATCTTTTGGGGATCCAGTCCAATCGCAAATTTTTTGATGACACTCTGCTGTTATCCGATGTCACCCCATAGACATCGGATCCACGCCTATGCTTTTCCAACAGCGAGTTGTTTGTTTAAAGCAGCCATAATTGCTTTGTTCTTTGGAGCGTATGAACTTCATCGATATGTGCTTTATTGACCAACAACATTTCGTTAATTTTGTTTGCCTGTCAATTTTCTTGCGCCGTAACTGCTGCCAATTACCTGTTTTGAGACATAGTTGGCTGCGACATCTTAATGTGCACTTCTAGTACCTCTGAAGTCCGTCACTGAAGTAATGAAAGAAGGGCCTTTATGAAGTCATCATTAGAAGTCGTTAAGTACTCACCAGGGACCCGTGTATCACACAGTGTGCTCACTGTCACTATTTGGTCTCGATAGCCAAGTGATAGATGTTCCTCCTCCTCCTCTTCTCGCTGCGGTCAGTGGGTAACTTGGAATTCACCAGGAACCCCAATTCATTTATTTTCATACGTTGTTTGCTTCGTATATCGGCTTCTTAAACACACGGTATTTTCAGGCATCTTTAAGATATTGTGCGTAGTATTGATTAATATTTGAATTACTGTTTTTCTAAATCATCAGTATAGTTTACTGGAATTACCGGAATAAAAGTAGTGGTCCAGTTAGGATGTGTGTTTGTCGTATTGTGTAATCCTTTTACCTGTTGCTTTTTCTGGAGTTTCCTTCTTCAAGGCTGGGAATTTTTAGAGAACTTAAGACACTTCCTTTATCTTCAGTTATGATGCTGTTAAAGATGTTCTGAGTATAGTAATTATTAACACCTAAAAATTTTGGTTCAAGACATACGCGTCATCGCGTTGTGAGAGTAAATGCAAAATAATCCTCGCTTCGCGCTCTGTGTTCGCTAAATAGATACGTACTCCCTCTGTGCGGCAATAGTTGTTCCCCAGCCAATAATTTCATTCTGCATTAGCAGTTTGATCTCAGCCAAATTATTTGCTGTCTACAGTACCGTAACATGCTCGTACGTATCATGACGTAGTTCAGCCACGGCCAATACTAACCTATTAATGTAAACAACTAATAATTTGGCTGCGATCGAACTGCTAATGCAGAATGAAATTTTTTGCTGCGAAACAACAATTTCAGTATAGAGGGAGTATAAAGTAACCCCAAGTTAGTGCATATTCTACACCTCATTGGTTTTTCACCCATTCTTAAGTATTGTCTTTCGATTCCTTTCTTTTTTTTACTTCTCGTACTGTATTCTGGGCGTAACCTTTCAACTACTTGACTACTGTTTTATCGTACATCTGTGGTTCATAAAGATCCGTGTAGTGCACACAGTGAAAGGATGTCCAAACGATAGTAGTGTGTCCGTAGAACCTTGTAGGCCTAACACTGGATGACTCGAGAATGAGTTTGGAATACGAAAGGGACATGGCAGTACTCAGCTCTCCTGTCCAAATACGGGAAATTCCTCTCTGAGGTTGTCGTGTTGATGCTCTGATCCAGCGCTTGAGTCTTTTCTACGTTGCACGGTTGCTCTCCATCTGCGTCGGAGCTTTCTTCTTATAGGATTCTCTTTCCCTTGTTTTTTTTCGTGTTGGAGGTATACTTAGCTCGGGATAGTCGATATTATATACGTGCGTTCACTGAACCCTTCTTTCATAATCAGAAAATACAAAATATATTTTTTAACAATTATATCATAGATGTTTTTCAGCTCCCACACAATGTGGGTGTTTGACCTCCGTCGGATGATCCTCAAGGGAATGACTCGCTGCGCCCCTGAAATCGATTACACTTTTGTAGCCAATCAGCAAAAACCTCCCTCTGTACTTTTTTATTTCAATAATACTATTGTTTACAGTTTATAGAAGTATAGTATAATTAAAACTATAATGCTGTGAAATTGGGCGTATTGCTTGACGAAACGTTTCACTGCCGAAGACTATCAGTCTTTGTTGCTGTTACTTGTGTGCTATAAAGGGTCATGGTTCGTTGTTAGCGGGTGCGCCACAGAAACTGACATTATGCTGGCATGTAAAAATATCCATAGTAGTAGTCTATTGACTTTACTTGTCATCGAAAAAGTCGTTAAGTACTCACCAGGGACCAGTGTACCAGCGCACAGGGCAGCCTCGTACTCGGTGCTTTTACTGCGAACCCTCTGCCTTGGTCCCAGCTTAGCCTGTCGTCGACCTGTTGACTCACGTCGTTGGTTTGAAATATTAGTTTGGCTAAACTGTGCCTCAAAATTGGCGGTGGACGCCTGCATTTAATGCTCTTCCTTAACAGCTTGTGAGTTAGAGAGCGAGCGCAGCTTTCTCTGCTGCAGCTGTTGAATTGCTGCCCTTTCATCGTAAATCAAAAGAACAGCGACTGAGAAATGCCTGGTTCGTAACCTCCGTCGTGACCCGAACTGTCCCTGCCATATTTGGCCGAGCAGCCAGCAGCGCTTCTGCCACCGATAATCTGCTTTAAAAACTTTCCGAAGCACCTGCAACGTTCGCTTTCTTCGGCAGAAGTGCGAAAAAAATATTCTGTGAAGCGTTTGACTGCTGACCTTTCGTACCAAGTGCTCTGCTCTTCTTAGTTGAGCTAATGAGCGCCTTGTTATAGTCTCGCTGCATCCTTCTTCTCTCTTGCTTCCTCCACTTCTGTTGCTGATGTGTGTTGAGATATTGTTGTTACGACGTCAGCCATGTGTTGAGAGCGTCATACAGTATGAGCTACAACTAATTAGTACTGAGATTAACTGCACTACGTTTCTTTTATTTTCTCTATATATGTATAAGTGTAAGATAGTGAAAATGTCTGCAGCTAGCCTCCTAGAAACGTTTCAAACGTCTTTGATTGAATACGTTTAGGAGTAGCGTCTTAAATTATTTAAGTATGGAAGCTATAATTGACACTATACTCTCCATTCTCGACGTCATCTTTAATTTTTTGCAGAAATAGCCCTTCACAAAACTGACGAGACGATGTTTTTCGCCGCTAAAATGTTACTATCGATTACACCGAGCAATTACCGCGCCTAGAGGTAGGGCCCGTGACTATACTGCCAACCACTCTCTGCCTCTGCCATACGGGACGTCGTCTGCACAGTTGTGGAGAGCCGCTCGTGGGGACTTGAACGCTTCTTAATAAATGATCCGATGCTTTGATTGCAGTGACGCCGCCCCTGCGAGCTACATTCCTCTGTTAAACTGTTGATCAATGTAATACAGTAATGACAACAGTGATAGATAGATGATTTATTACAATAAATTAATATGACTTAAAAATCGAGCGATATGCCATATTGATCACCCGCGAACGAAGCGAAGAGCGGTGATATGTTTTCATTGAAGATTTAAGTATATATATGTATATATATATATATATTTATTGGTCTGTCCACTCAAAGACAGGTAGAAGGAGTTAAGCAATGTTCATAATTTTTTGCAGGGAGTTTGGTGGGTCGACCTAGATGTGACACATGCCAGAAAAAAAAAACAGGCCTAGTTGGCCTTCAAAAATGACGGCGTTGAATTTGCCTTCACCGCGACAGACTGTCTTACGCCATGAGGCGTTCCATTTTTCTTATTTTATTATTAAGGAGCTCATGCGAGGGGGCTGTGTGCTAACTTTGTTGGACGGAGCATTTATATAAGAAACGAGGATTAGCTGGCCATCAAAAATGACTGCGTTGAATTTGGCCCCCACCGCGGGTGATGGCCTTACGCCACGAGGCGTTATAGTATATATATATGTATATATATTTGTCTGTCCACCAAATAAGTGGTCGAATTAGTTGAGCAATGTTCATAACTTTTTGCAGGGAGTCTGGTGGATTGCCCTCGATGTGACCCATACCAAAAACTAGGATTAGCGGCCATCAAAAATAACGGCAATGAAATTTGCTCCTACCGCGAGTGATGGTCTTACGCCATGAGGTGTTTTAGTTATCATATGATGATAGTTGACACAGTACTTTACTGAAGTCAGTTAATACTGGTTTATTTAAATTTACTACAGTAAAATAATAATAGTAGATAATTACACAAGTCTGTGCATACAATTTAAAACGATAGAAATGGATAAAATATCGTTGCGCTAATGTTGTATCAGTAGCATAAAAAGATAAAGTTTATATAATGAATTAATACTTTGACTACTCGTGGTGCCGTTATATGAGTTATATAGGGTAGAGTAACTTTTTTACAGTGCATCGCTAAAACAACGCGTTTACCCTGAGAACGCAACGGTCTACAATTTCGACGTATAAAACTGTAAATATTTTATTGGATTGCTGATCAGTCAGTCTGTGTGCGGTAGTTTTTACTAGGTTGGCTTTTCAATTATATTCATGATCGTTAAAGGACAATACTTCGGATGAAATATGGTTCTCCTGAAGTTAGAAAGAGGTGGACCTCATCTATAGGCTGAATACTTGTAGTTTCGCGGTATGCTGTACCCATTCCTTTTTTGAAGGTGATCATATTGCGGTGCCAGAGGGACAGAATTGTAGTGGAACTTACCCATTTTTAGAATTTCTTTGTAAGTGCGCCAGCTAGAATTTGCATCATATTTTTGTTTGGTTTTCCCATGGTATCCTTGAACGAAATTATTGCCTACGCCTTAGCAGCTGTTTGCATTTTTCTGCATACCCTCTACGTAATGCCACTTCCGTTCAACAACTAGTCCCCAATAGCTGCTGTAAGAGTGGCGTGGGTGCGAACAACTCGTGCTATATATCACGGTGTTGCGAAAGCTCTCTTATCTCACAAGTACCGCGTTTTATCGTCCGTAATCTCGTATTATATTCATGCAGACTGCGGTGGCGAAGTGTATCATGTCGTTATTGTAGCATAATTACCATCTTTGTTTGTTGCAATTGATATTTATTTTGAAGGTCGAGCTATTTACTGGTTTTTGTTGCTGCGCGCATGCGGTGTGTCACTATTGCTAACTTTAATTTTCTTGCAGGCATTCTACAGGATCTTGTGACATTAATGTTATGTTGGTGTGATGCATTGTGTATAGTACGTAGACGGTGTCATCTCAATACTCGTGAACCGTTGAAAGAAAAGAACCCACTGAAAATGGGTAGTTAACGTCTACAATGTGTGCAAGTTTTCTGAATGGTTTCGGATCTGTGAAATCTTTACGTATCAGATTTTTAAAGAGTCTCAAATATTAGAACGAATTAAAATTTGGTTTGTCTATGCCTGTGGAGTGTAAGACAAATAGTGTTGTGAAAGCCACTGTATGTTTACGTTCAAATCAAGACAGAGAGTGTAAAGCTCGACGCTGCAAATTTCCTAATGTTTGGAATTCTTGCGGTGTTTAGCTCCGTTTGAACACTTATCGATGCATTTTCCGTTGATAGTGGATGTGTTATTACAATTTATTCAATCTATGAACAGACAAGTTTCTGGTAAATTGATCGCAAATTCTCCGTGTTGCGGATCAAGTCAATGCTGGAGCGAAGCGACGCCGGCAACATGGAGCGTCGGCTGAAGCTCAAGTCCATGAAGCGCATCGCGGGCCAGCGCTTCAAAGAAGTTGCTGGTGATGCCGAGAAGCCCGTGCTGCTCTCCCACCGTCCCAGCTTCAACAGTGATACCAAGCCAGAGTATCTCAGCAAGTATTCCTCCTGTAATGAAAACGAAGGCTACCATGAACAAGGCAGTCTTACTCCCTCTGACGAGGAGCGGAATGCCAAGAATCAGCGCAATGCCCGCGACACGACAGGGAGTTCGGATATGACGTCCAAAGAAGGTTTGAAGGCAGCGAGAAGCTCAGGTTTGGTTGAAACGATTTACGTGAATGGGAAGCATAAAAGTGTCAGCCCTTTGAGGACTGGCAAGTGTTTCAATAGCGTAGGGTCTGTGAATACAAGTCCGGCGCATGTAAACGGGAACGTTAGACAAGTGACCAAAGGTATAGGGTCCGTTAGTGACACTTCGGTGCATACGAACAGGAATGTTAAACGCGAGTCGACAAGTTTAAGATCCGTAAATGGTAGCACGGTGCAGGTGAACGGGAGTGCTAGACCTGCAGCTACTGGTCTTGGGTCTGTCAATGGTGGTTCAGTGCATGTTAACGGGAACGTTAGACATGCGAACAAGGATGTGCACTGCTACAATAGTGACAGCGACTCCGATAGTGAGGTGACAGATTCCAACGACAGTGACGGCGTGACTCTGCAGATCATCAATTACTATGAACCGGTAGCGAAAGAGGAAAATTTTGAAAATAAGCGAACGAAGCCCATTCGAAAAAGCACTTATGTGGAAAAACCAATTCGGCCAGTGGGACGGAAGTCCGTAGAAAACTCAACGAAGATAGTTATTGACAGTCGCCCAAAATCACCCGTTATTGCATCCAAATTCCCTCTCAAAAAATCAAAATCTCTTAATCTAGAAACTAATACGAGCGTGAAAAAAGCTAATAACATAAAAAATAGCATGCGCGCGAGCTGCAATAATATCAACCAATCTCGTAACGAAAAGTTAGCGGCGCAAACAAAGAAATCCCCTGCTAAGTTACGCATTACTGACGAACTACGAGGTGGAGTTGATCCCATGTGCGAAAACTCTCCCCTCTCGACTTCAGCGCTCCTTGATACTATCGCCGAAAACAGCAATAATTCTAACGAAAATTTACTGAGCACCAGCACAGTTCCTCATTTTTCCTGCCCTGGAAGGACACCTTTAGTCGAGGAAGAGTCTCTCACAGCCGGAGTGCCTAAACCGACCCCCAGAACTCTCAAATTGGCGACTTCCCAAGCTATTGCGCCTCGATTGCAACACTCGAAGTCGGATATTAATATCCATTCTCTTAGTGGTAAATCATCGCAGTTATCATCTGTTTCGCCGATAGAAATTTCCCCCGTGGCAGAAGAGCACGCGCGTCCTAACAGTAACATTCGGCGATCAAAATCTCGCAACGATGGACAACTTTTCGGGTTCAAAATTGAGGCCTTGAATGGGGTCCGGAAGCTGGGTCAGTTGAAGAAACGCAGCAAGACTTTTTCTGGTCCTCGAGGTGCCCATAATACTTCTGATGAATCTGAGGAATGCACTGGTAGCAATAGTCAGCACTGTGATGACCAGAACGTTACTCCCGCAGCTAGTTCGGCTGGTGATGTGCAGAACAGACCTCTGAGCAAAGGTAAGAAAGATTTAAAGATCAAGAGTATTTTGTCCGAGAAAAGTGGAGCTTCGGGAACGAAGCCTGTAAGCAGAGCTAATTCTTCGGTTTCGAAGGCCCCAGATTGTGATAAAAAGTCACCAACGAAAGTCCTGAGGCAGGATTCCTTGTCCAAACGAATACCCATTACTCGAAGTAACACCGAAATTTTTAGTGTTAATCACAACATCAAAAGTAATTCATACCCGAGTAGAGCACGAACGAATGACCGAAGTAGAATAGTGCATTCTGGTAAACTAAACGGCATTAAACTGCAGCCAGAAAGCTCCGAAGTAACCACATATGACGCTTGTGATGGCGATCCTGCTACTATTCGGAACGCTTTTACCCGCACCAGGACCGGAGATGTTGCATGTACGTACGAATCGCTGGTGGGCGTTCCGGGCAAAAGGCACCGAAATTCTATATCGGCCACGTCGCGGCACCATTTTGTGCAAGACAAAAGCGTTCGAGTTTACCCCTTGAATTCGAGCTCTCCTGCTGATTTGAAAAACTGCGCCACGCCTGACGGCAGTGGCGGTGGACATGATCAGTCTGTGCCCGCTGCGGGTAGTGTCGGTGGGGCCATTAAGCGATGTGTGCAGTTGCTTAGGAGCAGGTCGGCCGTGTCACAAAGAGATCGACCAAACTTCACTCTGGCAACAAGCAACAGCGCCTACATTACGTCCAGAGGTATAGCCAAGGCAAGCCATACCACCTCTAATTCCTCCTCCTCATCCAACGCCATAAGAAGCAGCACATCCAAGGCAAGCCGTGCCACCTCTTCAGCCACATCATCCAACACTACCGACAGTAGCCAGAGAGTCGTCATCGGTCCAGGTAAGTTCTTATCTCCAAAATTTTTAACGATCATCTTAGTGCGTTGCCTGCGTGAAAGACGAGGAAGTTTTGCGCTTGTTCCCAACATTTCAACTATGTATTGTCTTGCTCAGCTCTCAAATGAGGTACATTTTCTAAACTTATGCGCCTCTTTCTTCGTTTGCAGGGTAGATGTAAAGATTTTAGCAACTTGGCGGCTCGAACCTACTGTTTAGTCATATTTACAATTTGCAGGGGGACAGTTGCCATACATGGACCTAGCGAAAGGTAAATTCAGAGTATAGCTGTCAAACTTATTAACTGAAAAGTTTTTGTATACTTTAGTTGATATATTGTACTCAAAATCGCCGAATGCCAACGTATTTTTACGCTTCTAATATTGTTTTTCCTACCTGACACCTGATGTTGGTCTGTCTGTTTAGGGTTAAATGCGTGGGTATGAGACTTCACTGAACTTCTTCTGTTCCCCATAAGAAAAAAATAATTAAAGACATAACCACTATAGTAAACGTGGGCTCTCATACTTTTAGTACAAGTTGCTATTTGATGTGTTCACTGTGCAAACTCCGAAAAATTCTTAAGTTTCGTCAAATCGAACTCGCAATTATATGTTGAATTCAACGAATTTCATGTATTCTTACTAATTTGCATTGTTCATTAAAGGTAAAGTTTCTTTGTGTAAGAATGCAGCGATACTTTCTCGTGAGATTTGTCAGCTTGCACCCTGCAGCAAAGTCGCTGCTAGGGTGTGTTGGTATAGGTATAAGGTCGTTTCCTGAGACTAATTTCATCATTTCCTGTCGGCTGCACTTGCCCCGTTTTTTGTCGACACCTTATTTGTGAACTTAGGTGTTGGTTGCTAGTGACCTGTGGGGCCGTTGTGGATAGTCTTTGTATTGCACGTCGACCCGTTACTGCTAATAGATATGTCGTGTAGCGGTCCAATATATATGCGTCTTCTGATGGGCACTTCCGATACTAATGTTTATTTTTCTTTTATTTATTTTACACGGTTACCGCCAAGTCGTGCAGGGAACGAACGGTTTTTCATTGTACGTTACTATTATAATGTTTGTTATTCGTCGTGGACGGTAAATATAGCTTAGCTCTAAAGGTGCGACTGGCGTTACAACCATTATATTTTGTGTAGGATAGACAGTAGTAAGCGCTGGGTATTATTTTGATGTTTATGGCAAATTGCTATTTTTGTGCTAGGATTCATATCATTGTCCCGTGACAGTGACACTTATCAAATGCAGCTTTCCAGTAAAGGAATTTTTTCTGTTTGGCTACAAGCTATTGCACCATCGTTGCGTGCATATACCATCAATTGTCACCAATGTGGGAAGACTAGAAGTCGCAGTAGCTATTTGTGCCCTACGAACATTTATCAGCTGTAAAACTTCTAAAAGAAACATATGATCAGTAATTATAGGTTTGCACCCCGAGAGGACCTCTTCACACATCGCAGACCCATAAGGCAAACCTGTCGTAGCGGCCCCACTGACCAATAAGGACGCTGCGCAGGTTCGCGGGTGCGTGTTTTGTGCGAATTTACCCACGGGAATCGCGGCTCCAAGCGAAGATAGATCGCTGCGCGTAACGGTGTCGCCCCAATGGCCGGTTTTCCACCCAATATTCCCATGCTAGCACCGCTCTTATCTCTTGTGTCCTTAAAAGAACGACCCACAGATGCCGTCGTACGGTTAAACTCTCCGGTGTTGCCGTGTTTCTATTTTTCAACTACTGGAACTGGCCCCCATGCATCATCAACCGTAATGTAAGCTGTTACCTTTCTTTGCTCGATAAAGCAATGATCAGTTCATATCGAACAGTTGAATTAAATAACCTGTTACGTGTGAGTTTATGCTTGCCTTTTATGGCAGACTGCGGTTTCTCTCTTTTTCATGCACTGTCATTACGTGATGCAGTGAAGTGATAACAAGTGTTTGGAATGGTTGCAGGGTATAGCAGGATGTTGCTAGTGAATGGCAATTGATTTCGGAAATACACCGAGTCTCTGTCTTTGTTCTCCGCCAGCGTTGTGGTAATTTAAGATATGTTCAGTTCCTCTGACGCTTTCTGCTGATTACTGTCCGCTTCGTGAATGCTGTTCTTGGCGAATTTCCAGTTTTGTGGGATCTTTTTTTTGGGGGAGGGTATTTTTGATATTTTGGGGGAACGTTTCGTTGCTTATTTTCATTTTCATCGAAATTTTCCTTTAGCATATGTGTGTGAATAATTACTGGGCAGTGTGTATGCATTCTCTATCAGAATCTACGGCGGTGCTAGAAGCTGATTTTCAATTTTAGCTTCTAGGACGGCCAATAGTTTTGCTTAAGATGGTATTCGTAATAAATCTCTTCATTTTGCAGCAATGGAAGCGATCATGACTACGTTCCTGTGTGAGGTCGACAGTTGAGCATGAGAACCATTGCTCTACACTACAGTAATTGGTTGAGCGATTATTTAGTTAATGTTTAGTAAGCCTGCGGATAGGTAGTGGTTGTACCACGAACTTGTACGTACGGTACCACTATTCAAGGAGCTATTCGTACACATTCAAACGCAAATTTTACCATATTACTTTTAGTTTATAAGTTTGTTGCTTTGAATATTTGAACTATTCCACTATTTTAAATTTGATAGCCATTATTCCTTAAGTTATTATTATTATTATCCTAGCAAAAGTGAAGCTGCCGCGTCGCTGCACAGCAGAAGCTGCATTACGATTTTAGTTCGTGCGGCCTCCCTAATATTTTGTAGGGAAACAATGCATTTGAATTGTTTATGCCCTACTGTCATTGGATATGAATACACATTTCCCCCTCCCTATGGAGGTACGTACAGCAGCCACTGCGCCAAGCCCGTGCCCGCATCAACACGCGTCGGAACACTCGCCAGCAGACCCAGACATGTGTGTGATGTCATTCCTGCACCGTCGTGACTCGCTCCCTCTCCACACCAGAGCTGACTCACCTAGGTCTACGGGTCCTTCGTAGGTCTCTAATTTTATCTTAAATCCACAAGGTCACCGTGTCAGCTTTCCTACGCCACCAGGATCTCAAACTTCATTTTCATACCGTCGTATTCTTTGCTTGTAGCTTCTCCACCTTCGTGTGGGGGGTTACTGCGAGCCTTTTAGCATTATACCCGTCGTAACGTGCGCAAATTGCCGTATAGTGTGTAGCACTACCGCCGCCTGACATTTATAAAGTATATGTCATCAGCGTCTCCAAAATTGTTTTTATCCTTACACATCTGCATTGCTGTACTGCTTTTCTTCCAGCTTCACCATCATATGAAAATCAAATTATGTTTTGGTCGCATAAGTGACGGACGAAGTGCACAGCATCACCTGGACCTTCTCTAGAAAGCTAAGAATCTTCCAGGATATCCTGAACGGATCAGCTATGTTGAAGATTTTATTATCGTATGCCGTTTATGTGAATTTTATTTTACACAAAACGAGATTTCACGCGAAACGTGAGTTAGTTGGTGAATCGTAAACTCGTCGATAATGTCGACGTGTGACTGTATAAGGTTCGTCATTCGTGATGGAGCCGAGGTTTTTTACACTCGCCCCTTGTGACTGCGCGCGGTCTGCAGCGTCTGTTCGAACTTTTCGTGTCCTGAAGCTTGCCCTTGAGCCAGAGGACGCAATATTTCTTGTTCGATTATGTTTATGCGCGACTTAAATGTCGTGAGCCATCTGTTTTTTACCAACTCCATTTCGGTAATTTATGTGTAGGATGCTATGATTTTTGCATTTAATGCGAGAAATAATGGGTCTTGCGAGTTTCAATACAATTGCATTAAAAAATCTGTTTGCTTCGCAGGTCGTATACTTCGTGTCGCAACGTCCTTTTGTTGATAAAAAATTCCTGCACTGCAGGTCTGCGAACTTATGCACTGCACTGTTTTCGAAATAGCCTTGTATTATGAGAATTTTCTTCATTTCCCTATATTTATTACTATCAAAAAACAATCAGCTGGACAATATTTTATGCTACAGTAGCTACAGGTATGAGTTTACCTTGACTATTGACTCCCACACTTTACGTAATCTTCACTGAAGACAATAACCCAGCGCTATGCTTTTGTGGACTTCACGTATTCGTGCTCAAAGAGGTTCAAGCTATAGAGCCACACTGTTTTTGGCTATTGACTTAAACTATGAGTTATTTAATAGAGTGTACAGCCATAGTGCCCTCTGTGCTTACCTCGTAACTCTTACATCCGCTACGTTTTTTTTTATCATTATTCCGATCTTCTTCGTCTTCCCCGACTTACTGTTTATATTCGCGCTATGGTCCATGGTGCAGCAATAGGCTGCCTATGTTTCATGTAGTATTTCATATATTAAATGGCCCTTCCTTTCCTTCTCTATAAATGCCATTGTAGTGTCCAGGGCAGCCTAAACAACGTATCGTAATACACAACGGGGCGTAAGACTTATCTATATTATACTAAAACTCTGACAACCTTGTTTGCTTGTTTATTTACTTGTGTCGTGTTTGTTTGCACACAGCTTCTTCGCTTTTAGACGGGAAGAAATTCGAGGAACTAGGGCTTCTTTCCATGGATTAGCTCCTTAATTCGATTGTATCTGTGCAGCCAGCCCCTCGGTTGCAAGAACGGGCATGATAATTTCAAAGTTGCTACGGAAATTACAACTGGAATACGTCACGTATAAGTTGAGTTTGCTTACAGACTGCGTGTTGATTATTCGTAAGAGAAGCAAAGAAGCTGTTGATGACGACCAGTACGGGCAGGAGTGGACGGCCGAATAGCGCGTGGTTTATAACCAGCTGAATAACGCCTGTTTTTTTTTTTTTCAGAGCAAAGACAATCGTGATTACGACCCAACGGGTCGCGGGCCGTCTAGTTACGAATAATCTCCACTCTTATTTGAATCGTGCGCCCCTATCCCCTCTCTCTATTTCAGACACGTGCGCGTGTCGCACGCAATGCCAGGCTGGTGAGGTATGGTTAGGTTACATTACCGTACTCCTGAGAACAGGTGACGTGCATACAATGGTGCATGCTGTGGGCCACGGCACCACCAGGTCACCATGCGAAGGCTGTATTGCACAACCTATGGCCTCCTTAGACCCCAATAGCGGAAACGTCTTCGTTGCCAATATCGCCCAGTGAGAAGAAGAAGAGAATCGCGTACTCTCACTCCTTTCTTACAACCGTCTGCTTCTGTGTGACCTTATGCTTCTTCTGGCAGTCTTGCAACCCATATCGTTCACTCTTGCGTATTGGAGGGAGTGTGGGGCATTGTGATTTTTGCATTGTTTTTTTTATTATTACCTCCGCCAGGGACGTTATGTTGTTATATCTGACTTGGTGTTGATGAGTACAGTGTTGATCTTCACTTCGATGTTGTAGTTTGGTATTATGCGTATTATGATCTTTACTGTGTTTGTGATAATATTCTATACGCCGATAATCTCAAACAGCGGCTTATAGGTACTGTGCACGTTTGTACTTGGATTTTATGATGTTTTACGAATATTCTGTACACTAGTCTTGCTCATGAATGGCTTGCTGTTTACTTTCTCCGTTACACTTTGCAGTGTTGACATTCGTAATTTTCCTCCGTTTTTTAGTGTCCTTTGCATCGTTCCAGTATTAGCAATGCTGGACGACGTCGCATTGTTCACTTTCTCTGTTGCACGTGGGAACTGTAGTGTATTTTACTTACGTAACTTTATGATACTTAATGTGTTCTCGTTACACTGTAGTGTTCATGCCTAAAGATTTTATACTGCTTTCTGCCGCTGATTTGTCCTGTTCCTGGTCAGGACGGGCGTTGTATCAGGTTGGTGCAGAAGTAATGTCCGATTTCCAGCACAAATTTTTCAGACCAAATTAATTAAATTTTAAACCTCTTCTTGTTGACGTAAAGTGACTCTGTGTTTAATTTGTTTTATTTTCTTTGCGATTATCTAACGTTTGCCTTCTATATTAAAAATTTCACCCTATATATATATGTCCCACCTAACCGGAATGGGACTTTTTGGCGCCGCTTTTTTGGTCCAAATTTTTTTGACTCCGATTTTCTTGGCGCCATGGTTTTTTGATTTATTTCCTTGGTATTTTGGCGCCGAATATTTAGGTAAGGTTATGTTAAGTTACAAAAAGAACCGTTAGAATATATTTGCATTGTTTAGCCCACAATTACGAGATTCATTAAATTAATCATTTTAATCAATATTAGTGTTGATATTATCTTTTTAAGTAGGTAGTTGAAAGTTAACGAGCGTGACTATTTCAATGTTAGTTTTTGGATGTTATTTTAAAATAAAAGGTTTTATAGCAATTTCAGCTAGTCCATACATCCTCTTTCAATTTCAATCAGCGCCAAAAAGCAAGGCGCCAAACAATCGACGCTAACAAATCGGCCCCAAAAAGTACCGGACCCACCTAACGGTCACGAAAGAAAAGGTTTACTCGAATTTCTCGAAGATGTTGATGCAAGTGCGGCAGTAAAATCATTCAGAACACTTATGTGGTTGATGTAGTGTATTGAAGTGGTTGCAGGAGGTCTTTTCCCGAAGTGGTGAATGAGTTAACTTTGAAAGAAGAGTAAAAAATATCAAAAAACATGATTCCGCATTATTGAAAGCTTTTGCTTTAGAGAACCCTACCATTACCACTAAACAACTTATGGAACACCTAAATGTAGCCCATTTCACCGTGGTACGCCAACTAAAATTTTTGCTTATATTATTTAATCGACATTAATTTTGCACCAACCTGATAGCAACCCTTGGCGTTTGTTTTGCAGTGTAATTTGAATCATCGTATCATGGCAAACTGATATATATGGGGTTTTTCACTAATATGGAAGCCATTCTTATTATCCACGTTCATTTGATGCAGAAAAAATGGTCGTTATTTGAGATTACACGTTGATACGAAAGTATGCAGCTTGTGCTGCAAATAATTTGTTGAGCTTCAGTCGAGTTGCACTTGCCTTCAGTAAACTTTTTGTCTTCTTCTAATCATTTGATCGTCTCACAGGGCCACTCGTTTACTCGTATGAAAGCCCTGCTCTGACTCGCTCGTATCGTGTTGCCAGGCGTGTTTTGCCTGCGCTGGAATGCACGCGTCAGCAACTTCAGCTGCTTGGCAACTAACTTATCGCTGTGTGAGCGAGGACTGTTTCCCGTCAGTTATTGCAGCAATGCTCACATCTGTGCTAATTACTCGGAATTCTTGGCTAGCTTCCTTGATGTCGCCACATTTCTTGCCTCGAATTTCCGTCGACTTGCTATAGACAGCGAGGACAAGTGGTGTCGCCTTGCAAACTGCAAAAACTATTGAAATTACTCTACGGCCATATCGCTATTTCCACCTTCCTGAAATATCTAAGTTTGCATATGGGAAATGTCAGTTTCTTGACTTATGTAACCAATGTGAAAAATTTTAAGAAGATTGAATTGGCTGTACAGTGATGTTTACTTGCCATGGAAGGAGTCCTTCCCAAATGTTCTATATTTAAGCCAACGTTTCGGCTACCAACGATCGAGTAACTGATTTCTGTATCGAATTCTTAACAGGAAACCCTTCAAACGTCGTAAGATCTCAATCTCTCTGTACCATCGCCTTGAAAACTTTGCGTAGCCCATTGAGAAATCTTACCTCGGTCCGTTGGTCCTCGATATCGTCGAAGTTTCCGAAGGCTTCATTCCTTCCAAGGACGCTATAGTGTACACTAAATCGGTGGAGTAATGACCATGCCTGCTCATGTCGATCTAGCCGTGTTGATCCTTCACATGAAACGGCATTGATATTTTATCCATGGCTATATCTGCATCGATAGTGCCATTCGAGTGCGCTCACCCTGTAGTACTCGCCCCATATTGGTCCTGAAATTGAAAAATAATGAATTGCATTTGCGTTTAGCGAACCTGGGCTTTCAGTTTAATGGCATCTCTGGGTTCTCTCCCTTTTCTAACCCCTTTCTTTCTTTTGTTTGAATAGCCTCTCGAACTGTGATGCCCTCCGTTTAAATCAAAACCCAGGATGATAATCGCAAGTGTCATTCATTGCTTATTTCCCTGTTCTATCTCTGGATTCAGTTGGGCCTCCATTGTTCAAGGGAAGGAGGACCGCGGCATGAAACAGTGGCCTCGCACCTCCCGCTCATTCTCTGTCCATGGTGATTTTTCTGCGATTTTATTCTTGCAGGTCTGAGAACACAGATCTCTGCAAGTCCGTTGAAAGAACTCCCTTGCAATGCGTGAATATTGAACTGCCTGATTTGAATGTATTTGAAGCAAAAAAAAATAATAATAATAATTTTATGTCATTTTGTTCGTAGCTTTGTTGCAAACCATGAACTTTGCCGAAATTCATTCATGCGCAGCAATATTAAAAATTTGTCGAATATCTTTTGAAATTCATGGGGCTTACATTAAAAATGTTCACTGACAACTTTATCAGCTGACTATGCGGACTGCAGTGGTTACTTTTATGCCAACATACTGGCAGTAGCAGTTCTGCCAAAACATCTCCGACAATATACATGTAGTACTATGTGCCAGTGAACCATCGTTAGCAGTAGTATACGCACGGGACTCTTAACGCATGCAACTTGTTTAAAATGATTTCTATTTGGACCTCAATCAATCGAGTGTCATCAAAGTAACGTAAGCTCACCGCAGCATAAGCACCAGCTGGGAGATATGACCTGCTGTGATCGGTTTGAATGCCATCCACTCTGTGAGACGGAATGCGAGGCTGTGTAGGCAACATCGTGGGGCTGGACTTGTGTGGCCACGCCCCGTGTACAATGTCTGTTTGGGGAGCTCGGTGCCTGTCCAGACTGTTGTCGCGTGAGGTTGTGTTAAACTGATGGCTGGGGGTTTCCGCTATCACTCTAGTTTACAGCGTTTTGAAATTTGCACTTTCATGACCACCAATAGTAGCCGGTGAGGGTGTACAAAATTGTTAAATAAAGGGTGTCGAGACCCTGATTGACGTTATTACAATTTATGGGGACAGAATTTACTTCATTTCGCTAAGTTTATGGCAAAAAGGGAATTTTATGCTAAATTTGTTAAACTCAAAACGCTGTTAAATAAAAGATGTCAAGTCACCGATTTTATTACGCCTGTACTGATATAATGTTACTAACATGGCAAAATGTAACAAAATTTCGAAGTTTCCTCTAAGACTGGCCGCCACTGCTACTGGTTCAGTGGTTAAGGCCGTCAGACAAAGGGCTTCGAGTCACCAATTTTAGTATCACTTTTAATGATGCAATGCAATTAAGTTGGCCAAGTGTAAGGAAAAGTGGACGTCATGGCAAACAATGGCCCGTGCGTGCGTGCGCCTCCTGGCGACACCGCCACTTACCGCTTTAAATGACCGCATTATCTTATTCTATTCACTTACTGCGTTGATTTCCGCCTCCGTAATTGNAGTGTAAGGAAAAGTGGACGTCATGGCAAACAATGGCCCGTGCGTGCGTGCGCCTCCTGGCGACACCGCCACTTACCGCTTTAAATGACCGCATTATCTTATTCTATTCACTTACTGCGTTGATTTCCGCCTCCGTAATTGCTGCGCATTACGTCATGTGTCGTCCCCACCGTTGTGTCACGCCTTTGTGTGCTTTTTTCGGTTATTTTTGTGCTCTTGTGGGGACTTGCTATCGTTGAGTTTCGCTTTCTGTCATGAGGGATGTGGGACATGCGCGTCCTATTCCTCCGGAAGCTGTTGCTAATTTTAATATTAGATAAACGGTGTCTACCCACTACAGTGCTTTATGTCGATAACTCACTTACTGTAGGCAGAACTTTCAAAGGCGAGCATTGTCAAAAATATCATTTCCTGCAAAACTTGAAGGATTCCCTGTCTAGGAGGAACCTGTAAAGCTAGCACCTACTATCACTCTACAATACTGACGTCATAGTATATTAATATAGTTTGCTTGCTTCGTTTTGTGATTGTTGGGATGGAAAAGCGTGAATGCAGTGATTAGATAAATGCGTATAGCGCAGGCTTAGCAATGTGGAAGATGTCCGCCGTTCTTACAAATAGGATCCCCTATAGTTTTAACTGGCACTGTTTATTCATATATTAAGAGTGTCGTGAGACTGATAAAGTTAATTTTCTGTAATTTGGCTTGGTGTGCTTTAGGCCTTTTTGCAAAATTATGTGAGGTCGTTGTCCATGATAGGTTTTTTTTTTGCAGGGTGTAACATCGTACGCATTTACGATTTAGCCCTCTGCCCGAATACTGAACCGAGATATTGTCAAGAATTGGAAAAATCTTCAGAATATGCTGTTTATATAGTATAGTATAGTTTATAAGATGCCGAGGATGTTGAAAGTGAATAAATTCACTGCATGCTCCTGAACATGCGCTGATACGTTAGTCACTGTCCTGTCTAAGTGCAAGAGGGGATTGTAGGGTAACAATCTCATAGCGCGGATGCCGCTGCCAATATTGATACGCACGCGTGTTGCGTTTAATACAAAAATATTTACCATAATTAGATGTAGATATTATGCAGCATATAAAAAACTAAAGACTTCAAAGTATCAATATGTATAAAAAATCAAAGATTTCAAAGTATCAATAAGTTACTATCCGATCATTACTGCACTAACCATTTAGACCGAACATCGCGGTTAATCCAGATTTGTTAGATTTTTTTGCCTTTCTGTGAGTGAATGCCAACTTTGTCGCTATCGCACATCCATCATTAGTGGATTTAACATTTTAAACGTGCACATTACAGTGCACTTCTCGCACTGATACCTTCGATTTTCTCATAGGTAATACCCACTACCGCATACCACAACACCGCTCTGCAGACATTCGTCGGGTAATTAACAATGGTTTATTATGTACGCGGTTGGTTCTTCTTCATCTTCTGATGACTACGGGTCCGAAGTAGATGAGGGATCAGTTTGTAAATTATTCTCTTACAAAATACCTGGAAGAATGCGGAATTATATTTTGATGTTTGTAGTTATTACCACGTTATTATTTGTGAAGAACTTGTTAGTTGCAATAATTGCTGTGGCCATGCGCACTGCGACGCGTTGTTGAGTTGCAGTTCCCGATACTCTCAGAAGCACGTTATGGTACGGAGCTCATTTTTGACATCTCAGGTCATTGTTGTCAGCTAGCCACGGTCTCCACCGCTGCCACTTCCTGGGCCGCCTTTCGTCACCTCTCCTGTAATAAATCTCCGTGTCACGCGCCGCAGCTCGTGCCACTGTGTCGTGTTTGTGCGTGATAACTTGCCGCTCCACCGGCCAGTCTCCTCGGTTTATTATTTCTACAAGAATAAACCTACTTCATTGGTCGTGCAGTCGGCTAGTGATATTAGTTGAGCGCTTAGTGTCTGGAATAAAAATCACTTTTCGCAGGTATTGGGCAATTGGTGACCTCCACGCATTCTTTGGTCGAGATGTCGATGGAGTGTCTTTTGTTAGTGTTCGTGCTCACTACGTAAAAGACACTTAATTGTTCCAAGTGCGATACTACTCTTTAGAAGCACTTCTATGCTATCTACGATTGTGCTACGATAACTTACAAAACTACTCAGTGTGACGAATTGATGTTGGTGAAATGTTGCCTTTGAATATAGACTAATATCAATCTTTTTTATAGGTACCTACATGCTGCTACTTGAGTGGCTGGAGCCTATGACGTACGAGAAGTGAATGAAAAGTAATGAGCCTCCTGACAATGGTGTACATTTTCTAGAATTTCGTCGGGCAGTTGTTTTCCTACTTAAGCCTGCGAAATAAAGCAACTTTAGGTTCTCTAGGCGCATAAATAGCTGCTGACACCAAAGCTACTTCTTTATTTGTTTACCACACAAGATATTTGTGTGAGGCTCAACAGTTTTGATTCACCTCTCGTATCTTGCCTGCTGATCGCTCGTCCTCCATGCTCACTGTCAGCGCACGTGCTAATTATGCAGTCTGGTTTATTTCGCCTGTCGCTCTATAGTCTGAGAGCGCATTCCTTTGGACGTAAATGCGGCGAGTGTTGGCGTGCCTCCCTCGGTCTGACGTATAAAGTTCTCTCACTATGGTTCATCTTTGTATCAGGTCGCTTTATTTAGACACACTGTCGACCCTGGTTACCTTAGAAATGCCGGTCTGGGTGTACGATGCGAGTCAAAACACGGTGATGGGGACCCCGATTGTTGACTTATTTGGATATCATTCTTGCACACCGCCACTTGCTTATGCATTGTCTATTGAAAGGTTCTTGTGATTGACTCCTAATGGATGTCTTTCCTGCTCGATAATGCGTGTTTATAAATGTATACTTGCCTTTTAAAGTCTTTATTGCCTGTTGATGGTTCTGCTGATGGAAATATTGCGTGTTACTCCGTAGCCGCCCTTGCCCTTATGGTTCTGCTGCACTCGTGTACATTTTGTACCCTTACATTGTGAGCGGTAGCTGACTCCCTTGCAGTGATATCAAAACATTAAGCACCGTCGTGTGTTTATGTGCTTCTATTTGCATGTTTCGGGTCACGCTCGTAGCGAAAATGGTGAAAAATAGGCCAGGCTGCAAAATTTATAATTATGTTGGGTTTTGATGGAGATCGATAACCGAAAATCATACCAGGTTGCAGAAGATGACCAAAGTTGGACTTCTTCCCCTGTTAACAGAATGGATTTCTTGCTCATTCAACGTTGAAATCCAAAGTCTGAAAATATGTAAAAATTTTCTTAGCGACGCCGTAGAATCTGATTTTTGTATTGTCTTCTCTACACATTGAATCTAAATTTGCTCTCATTTCGCAACATACACATTGAGCATATGATCAACGAAGCACATGAGAAGCGATTTTTCACAGTGCAGTAGACACTGGATACAGTAGCTAGTTCTTTTTTTCAGCTTACTTTCTTCTTTTCTTTCTTTCGGTGTACTGGACATAAAATCATACCGTAAAGCGGAATTCCGTAAATTGAAATTTACTTAAGTTCAGTGATGCTTTACTGCTTGCTGATATAAATTAACTGTTTTTGGATGTTATCTCAGGGAAGGAAAGACTATCCTGTTTAGATACCTCAACTCGGCTGTGATTGCATAGCTTTCAGAAGCATATTAGTAACGAAAGTATGATTAGTGAGGAGAGGTCATCACGAATCCCTCGATGTCATTTTTGCCAGTGCTTGCACTCAAGTGTGCGATAGTCTGGTGCTGGCAGAGATCGCTTGGAGAGTCTAATTTGCATGCCGCAATAGTCGCTCCAAGTATCCTAAAAACTGCCTCTAGTGAATTATTTCAGGATGGTAATTTCGTTTCAAGTAAATTTTTCAACATTCGAAAAACTTCTTCGACGATGGTTCTGAATGGTATGACTCATATTATTGCAGCCGTATTTCATGGAAACTCCCACTCCGTATTAATGCGTTAAATTGAGTGGAAATGCCTAAGCTACGCACAATGTGCATTTCATGGTCCGTCTTTAGCAGGGTGGTACTCTCCTCCTGCTGTTGGGGTCGGGGATGCTGCGAGCGCTTGGTTCTTTGGCAGAGAAACTCCGCACACATCCGCTAGGATGCAGCTCAATGAGTTCTATTGATTCGGCTATTGTTTGCTGCACAATGGTGTCTGTGAACCTTGCTCTTGCTAATTTTGCTGATAGGGAGATGTGTAAAATTTATGTCACAGTTATCTATGCAACGTTATCCGCAATACATATACTTCCGTGTTAGTCATGCATGTCGTTCTGTCGCTAGCATATTACCTCCGCCAGGAGGTTATGTTTTCGTCGTGTTTGTCTGTCTCTTTGTCACCAACATAACTCAAAAAGGTATGGATGGATTTTGACGAAAATTACAGAGATTGTTAGGTATGTTAGGAGGAACAGATGATTAACTTTTGGTGAAGATCCGTCCTTCCGTTTGTTTGTGTGTTTATCTGCCTCATTTTTCTCAATGCCATAACTCAAAAAGTTATGGGCGGATTTTTATCAAATTCATATGAGTTGTTAGGTATATCACAAAGAGTAAATGACAAATTTTTTGTGATGATCCGTTTGTTCGTTCGTTTCTTTGTCACTGTTTTTAATTTTATGCTTGTTAGCACAATAACTCAAAAAATATTGGATGGATCTTTATGAAATATAAGGGGTTGTTAGTAATGTTGAAAGACATAATGTTTGTATGTTTGACTCATGTTTGTCATAACGTTTGTTAGCAGCATAACTGAAAAAGTTATGAACGAATCTTCAAGAAAATTGCACAAGCTGTTATTACTATCAATAGGCACGAATGATTAGATTTTGGAGTTGATAGAAAGAAAATTATGGTTTCAAAGCCAATTTAAATTTTTTGCTACCGTTGCCTCGCTAGGCGGAGGAATGCTCTCTTGGAGTGCTCTAGTTGTTTTTGGTTTTCTCTTGTACTTTTTTCTCGTATTAATTGTTTGAATGCTTCAGTGCACCGGAAAAGAATCTCTCCCCATCCTCTATCTTAATTAATAATTGTTTAGGTGCGGTATAATATTTGCATCAAAAGATCGTAAGCGCAGTATTTGATGAGTTAAGATATGCAATACTAGTGCGTGCAGATTGTTTACTACCAATTAAATTGAAATTTAATTAGTGTCAGAATGACGCAATAAGCGGTAAGTGTCAGTACTTGCTCTCGGTTATTATTCAGGTATATTTCGTGCTAGAATGTTTCTATTAGAATTGGAAGCTGGAGGTCTTTTCTAATGAGGTAATGTGAAAAGTAAATTATTAATAGCTTCAGCTGTACCACTCTTATAATGTCGCTGCGCTAAATTTATGCTCATAGAGACATTTACTATATTTTTAGTAAACGCATTATAATCACTACCTCCGTCAAGGAGGTTATGTTTTTGTCGAGCTTGTTGGCCTGCCGGTTTTCTAATTTCCTGCCACCAGGATAACTCAAAAAGTTATGGGCGGATCTTTACGAAATTTACAGGAATTGTTAGACATGTTAGGAGAAACAGAGGATTAACTTTTCGCGAAAAACCGTTCAACCGTTTGTTTGTTTGTTTGTTTGTTTGTCTGACTCTCTTTTCTTAGTACCACAACTTGAAGAAGTTGTGACTGATTTTTCTAAAATTTACGCGCGTTATTAAGTACCTCTATATCTAGTAAGTATATGATCAAATTTTTCTGAATTTCTTTGTTGTTTGTCTCTGCGTTTGATTTGAAGTTAGCAATGTAACTCAGAAAGTTACGAACAGATCTTTATAAATATACAAGGATTATTAGAAATGTTAAACAATATAAGTGAATGATCAACCGTTTGTGTGTTTGACATACCTATATTCGTCAGAATGTTTGTCAGCAACATAACTCCAAAAGTTGGGGTTGGTTCTTCAGTAAAATTGCAGAAGTTGTTGTTACTGTCAGAAGGCACAAGTGACCAGATTTGGGTGTCGATAAAGAGGAAATTGCAGTTTCAGGACCAATTTAAATTTTTCGTGAACGTTGCATTGCTTGGCGGAGGTAGGCGCTCTCGGAGTGCTCTTAGGACTTTATTATTGAAGCAGCTAGTATACATTAGCTTCATAAACCGCTCCTTGTGTGTTGCAGGAAGAAACTTTAGGAGCCCAGTAGTGGTAACTTAGGCAGCGATAGTCGCGGATAGAAGACTAGTCTGTTAGCTGGCGGCTGTACGTCGGCCTTGCTGCTCCCATGTTGGATGATGGGCTGTGGGGCCGCTGTTATGTTTGGCCGGAACTTGCTTGCTCTGTCTGCAGCTAGTGCTTGTCTTGCTTCTATGCCTGCGCTGCTCTGTAGTTCCTTGTTGAGCTCGTCAGGGTTGTACGTAGTTTTCATCGCACCCTTAGCATGTTGTGTTGCTGTCGTGCGTAGTGCTTCTTTTATTTTTTTGACTGAATTTGCCCTAATTACCGTTCGGAGTTCGTATACGTATACACGAAATAATAATCAACTATAGGTCTATCATAGATGATGTATTTCACTCGTAAATCATCTTTTGTTTCCAGTGTTTTCTCGTAAGTTCATCAATCTAATAATATCTGTATCAATTTTTGCATATCTCGATCTGCATATGTATTTAGTGATATCTTGTATCTATTTATCTCTTTATAAAGTTATCTACTTATGTTGCCTGAAGTTAATTTGACGCGCTATACTCACATCGGCAGCTTGCGATACTCGCGCGTTTCGTATTCGTTCATGAGCTATCTTCCACTCCTGTATCTGTTGCAGCGATCTGTGCGTTTTAGGTAATAACGTTTAGGCGCCACTCTCATCCCTTAGCTTAATATAGCTTATTGTGGTGTAGGCGCCGGTGTATCGCCCGCGCGATCTGCCTTATTGCTTCAGCGAGAGCAATCGGCGCTACGATCTCCATGTTACAGGTATACAAGCGTTCTATGTACAGTGCTGCGTGCACCTCGGTATAGAGGTCAAGTGTCAGACGTTTTGTATAGGCTATTTGTAAAAAAAAAAATATTGAAAAAAATCTGTTTTCGTAATTTCCGTGAATGATGCTAAAGCGTTGACTTTTTAGGATTTCCGTTTTTTTTATATATATATATTTTGCATGCTAGCATCGGCGCCTTACTGTATGTGTTGGATCCTCCTATGTCGGCAATGACCTGCTAGTTGGGTAGCTTTGTCAAATAAGGACGCTGGTTTTGTGTTTAATGTTTCACTGTGTTTGTGAATGCCACTCACTTGCGTATTCAACGCAACTTATGCGTGGAATAGCTAGGCTACAGTTACACACCTTTCATATCATTACTGCCGGAATGAGCGATTTTCTATTACCCTTTGTATAGTGTATGCTATTAAATTCATAAAAGAATGTCTGCGATGCACACTAAAATGTAATTCCTTAATTACGCTTAGTCTCGTCCGAACACGACATCTCTAAAGTTACCGAACACTTCAATACAGCGTCAGATCCTCAGATGCAGCAACATTGTAGTTTTCTGTATTTTTTCCGATAATTTCCGTATCGTCATTATGCTACAGCGACGTCAAACTTTTATCCAACATCCCATGGCAACATTTTTATTTTTACAACCGTTTCTGAAAACTTTCGAATTCGTGCAGCAGAGTTTCGGTGCGGTCTTCCAATTGTCGCCGTTGGGCCGTTTTTTGCGTATGTGTACAGCGGCTGCCATTGTTGGCTTTTGACTTTTGCGTGACCCGCGCAGCCACGGAATTGCGAGGTCGCGCCTCGCCCTTCATCTCTGATGCCTTGACATGCCATTGCTTTCCTCCGTACCTGACGCGCACGCAAGTGGCACCTTTGCTCCAGTCTCAACCATCGCAGAAATCACACCCAAATTGGATTGATGGTCCATAAGTGGTTCTGCTCTATAGCTGGTGGTATCGGAACTCCTCATTCTCCCGTTCCAGTTGCAGTAGTTAACTATAGCCCAGTTTTTATAGTGCGCTTCTAATGTGTACAAGTGCGAACGTCTTCTCATGCAAAGAAATTACACCGTTTGACAAATTAGATTGATCTTCCGTAAATGATTTTGTTCTTACGGTGTCGAAGTTCTTCATGTCATCTTTCCAGTTGTAGGTAGTAGTGGCACATTATTCTGAAAGTACCTACGTGGAGTTTATTCCCGTGTGCTGTTAAAAAAACAGTTACTATTTTTGAATAATTGGGGAAACTGAAAGAAGCTTTGAGGCGCTATTGAAAATTGTAGTTCGCTTTGTCCCGGGTTGATATTGTACATCCGATGTATATGCACCAACTTCTTACCTCGTTGAATTCCTTGACGTCCCGTGCCAGAGGGGACTGATTCAATGCAAGAAATGTACACTACTCGTCCCAATGAGCGTGTTTAAGCCCCAACATAGTACCTGCTACCTCTACATTATAGAAATATATATCCACTAAGTATTATACCTGTTATGTATTACATAGCGTAATATGTCAAACTGTGTTGATCGTAAGTACAGCGGTTCCCAGTGCTAGATTTTGACTATTGCGTGAAATACTGGAGCGCTTTGCATAAAACGAGGAAGAGCTGATATGAGCCGGGTTTGAGGAGTATGGTAAAAAGTATATAACTGGCGCCATCAACACCTCCATTTAGTCTACGTCGGTAGCTTATACTAGCTTACCAGCAAAGGTACCTATATAGAACAGCTATTTAGCAGATGTTCAACGTAAACTCTGCTAAAGAAGAGAATTAGAACTATGACAATGTATAGACTTATAAGTACATTGCATGTGTTTTCTGTTTTCAGTACATTGACAGACTTCTAAAAATGTGTTCTAAGGTAGTGCCAGCGGTCGCTACGAACACTGAAGTAGGTACTGCAAATTTCGTGTCGGCGTTTCCTTGCTCGTTCAGCTTGTCAATCACGGCTGAAGAGGACCGCCATGCCCTTGTATCTGCTGCTTGTGAATTATCTTTCATTACATCCTGTCCACAATTGAACTGACTTCCAATAGCAGTCCATTGCAGGCGCAGTTTCTTTGATTGAAAGACTTAATTACAGTTTCTACCCCGACGATATACCCACGCAGTTACGTTTTTTCAACTTTGCGCAATGGTAATGACATTTTGTTGTGCTAGTTCCCCGTGTCGAGTACACTCAACGAGATTTAAATACCTGGTATCTACTCCTGTCTGTGATATCGAAGTTGACTGTTTTTCTACATACCTGCTATATACGATTCTGAGGCATCCAGCGCAGTGATCATCTGTTGGTTGGGCAGGGTGCTCGTCGCGTCATTGTCGAGAAGATAATGGCAAGCAAGACATCATAATTTTGTTGACGCTGTAGCTAGATTACACCACCACTGAATTTAATAATAGTACTATGTACTACTACTACTAATAATAATGTTTTTATTGAGAACTCAGTGGCATCGTATCGATAGGCTCGCAAATACACCTATGTGTATTTATCAAACAAACGTTAGTACTGTAGGTATTGGTTCAACAAATTTAGCAAGAGGCCATGTGAAGAAAAAAAAATCAACTGTATAGCTGATGTTAATTTTATATTTCCTCTGAACATTAAATCGTATTCATTAACGTTTCCCAATATCTTTATGATGCTTTAGCAGTGAGGTTGCCTTTTTTAAATTGAAGCCGCGCCGCAAAAGACGCTAGCGAGCCGTTTTATGGTATAAAGAAGTATCGGTAAAAATTGGCCGTGTCCAGTTTTTGAGCTTTTCAGCCAAAACGGCGAAACGAGGCACCAACAACAGTCACTGCCGCCTGCACACGTGCTGACGGTACTCCCATCTAACACGTTTGGATTTACCAAGCAGTGTTTTCATGCTGGTTCAGGGATTTATTTAAATTTTGTTTCTCTCGGTGAAGGTTACCGAACTCAAATTACGTTCTTCTCAGGGAAGTAATTCAAGTTTGGAATGTTGACTATGTTAAGTGGGTGTATGTAATGAAAACGGAAGTGTTTAATGTTGGTGTAATGCGCTGGTGGACTGGCGACGTCCCGGTCTCAGGTGGTGAGATCGTTATCCAGCTGCTGTGGGGGAGAAATATACAGCAGTTTTTATTTTTATTTCTCCTTTGGCGTTTTGTATGTTGGGAATGGAAGGATTCGAAGTTGTGATGAGAAAATACAGGATATCTACTGCGTCGAAAGTAGAAGAAATATATTGAGTGTACAGTAGAGACAGGATAAAATGTAATTGTTGTCTGTTCTTGGCATATATGAGCGCGCTGTGTCCACGCCAATCTGTCGATGCCGCTGGATGTTGAGCAGCTGGTACGAGTACAGCTCCTCATCCCTGCGCCGCAGCAGCTCCTGAAAGTCATGTTGCCGGTCTATCATGCTGGAAGTTGCGGGCCTCTATTTCATGACTGACGCTAGAGATACTTTCCTCGCAAATACTACACCATAGTCTTCTATGAGTTCCGTACTGGTGTGATGACACCAGCGTGCAAACCCTGGTCCACATTACTAGGCCGTAGAATACGATACTCGTTATGCTATGCTTGAATTTCTACCTAGGCAGACGTCCCATTATTTGTGCACTACGTTTTTTGTATTAGTCCATCCATTCACGCATCATCGCACCATCAGGCTCGGTTCTAGTGTATACTGTATATGCCCTCTGCACGAAGCGCCTTCATATACCTAACAATAAGTTGGTACGTTGCGCTAGCGTGACTCGTAAGCCACCATGCAGGACCATAACCTAACGGTTCTACTCTACATGATTCTAGGCCGTGGCTGGTCTCTTCACTGGATTAGGTTTCCTCCCGCCCTATTGACTTACTACATCTACCGAGCGACCTGTGAATTAAATGTGATGCCTGTCATTACGGTGGCTGTGATCATCCTTAATTGTGCGGGAACGCCGGCTGTACTGCAAGTATCTGTGACGCCTGAGCACATCCTTCCTTTTGCCTCCCGCCCGCCTCCCGTAATGCAGCTATAAGCTCTCCAAAAAAGACGAGTCAAAAGCCTGACCCCGATAATGACAGGACGAGTTTGTATTGCGGTATTGGCAGGCTCAGTGCTTGCCTTTTGATTTAGGGTAGACGCAATATAGTGGCTGTTCTGTACCAAACGACTTCGTTATAGGGACGGTGGGCGAATGTTGACAACGCTGAAATTGCTGTAGTTACGTCAACAGACATGGTTTACCTATCAATATTTAGGTTGCTACGTCTACATACGGTACTTATTCGTATCCAATACAGTACACAATTATAGTTCTTTTGATCCTAAAAAAGAAAACTTCCAATGCAAGCGTTTTGGTTGCTTAACTCATTTAACTTTTTTCAAGGGGAACATTTTTACCCTAGGTCACCCGTCCTTCCAAAACTGTTACGAATTTCTAACTTCTGTGATTTTTAAATGTGATTCTGAAGATAATGGATAGTTTACGAAACAAATACAGTGATTTACATAGTCTCCACGGACAGAGCTCCTAATTTCACTTCATTATTGGAACTTTCTTTAAATATGTGCCGTTCCAAGTCCGATGGTTTTAGCTTCGTTTATTTTCTTTCCGCATGCACACAGCTGATATTTGTAGATGCACAGCCCAATCATAAGTAATCAACTTCAATTTCTCAAGCAATAGTTTTGTCAAACTATACGTTGTTGTTGTTTTATTCCTTTGGAAGGACTTTATTGCTTGGTGAAGCGGCATAGGCAAACCCAACGATCGTAAAAGTGACGAGTAATAATATTGCTCGTTTCATATCTTGTT
The DNA here is from genome assembly GCA_001587735.2 of Parhyale hawaiensis. Classification (NCBI taxonomy): domain Eukaryota; kingdom Metazoa; phylum Arthropoda; class Malacostraca; order Amphipoda; family Hyalidae; genus Parhyale; species Parhyale hawaiensis. Next base: position 18,289,955 of record LQNS02278096.1, on the reverse strand, counting down.
ACTTTGCTGACGCTTCACCGAAGTATTTCTCTACCGTCGCTCTGTAATTTAGTTACGATATTTAAAAGAACAGCCCGGTTTGTTGCTTGACCAAATGGACGCGTGTGCAGTGGACGACGTTACACGGCCAACCTTCCAGTGCATGGTGTTCCATATCTGGCTCGCTCCTCTAAATTGTGTTCTTCGTAATACATTCATTGAAATTAAGCAATGCACTGAAGGGTTAAATCCCCGACCGCAACAAAATTTAAGGCCACCGCGGCTGCAGAAACGGAGTTATTCAGTTTTAGTTTTTGCGGCGGCCCTAATTTTCGGTAGGGCGCCTCCCCCAATTCATGAGCCCTATGTTACTACCGTCCACGTGTCTCTGCAGTACGAGCAACAAACACACCTGGTCTCACCTCGCTACATTAGTAGTTATTAGTACCGCTGCTGGAGGCCATACAACCTCGAGTACTCAATTGTTTTAACGCGACGCAATATGTCACATTTGCCTTTAGGCTGTCAGAGCCTCGGTGGCTGCGCAGTCATAACGGGTTGTTACTGCGCTTCCTTATTGTCCTGTTGGCCGTGTTGCAGCCGTGAGATTTTCCTTACATAAGTTGCAAGGGAAAATATAATGCCATGACCATTCGTGAATGTGTGTTCTCAGCCAACTTTTTCAGGACGGATGCGTGCTGTAAAAGTAAGTATTCCGCAAATTTTATGGAAAAATGATGGCAGTAAAAATACCAAAAACAAGTACCGTAGAATTTACGTTATTTAGCGTGAGTTAATTTCTCAAGAAATATTTCCGTTGTTTGACCAACAGAATTTTTAAAAGTCTGTTTTACGATATGAGCTTGTGGGGTGGTCGCAATTAAATTCTGTCTGGGCCTTAGACAGCAAATAGCCGCTACTTTTTCTTGTTTGTGCTGTAAAAGTTGTCAGAGGAGAGGGTAAAGTTATTTTTCGATGTCTCTGTAAAAATTTGTAAATTACACGATCACAGTGACGCAGCGCAATTTCCGGCAAAATTGCGGATTTTTCACAGAGCGGTTTATGTTATACATTAATTTCAGTGCTATTTGTTTACAGTTTTAGGGTATTTACTATTGAATATTCAAGACAATTTCTGATGAGTTGGACGTTGCAAGTTACAAGTTACCCTGTAGCGGGTTGGTTCCCTTGTCTGCCTCAGCTGTGAGGGGGTTAGCTTTTGTCTGTCTTACCGCACTCCAAAATCTGGCCAGTCCTTCACCGTAAGCGCGACTCCGCCAACATACGCATTTCGTTGCCCAAATTCAGTTATTCATTGTTAACATTAGCATAACTAGTACTCATTACGCACTTTCAGATGTCCGGGAAGAAGTTGTGCTGCAAAGTAAGTATAGGTACATGAAATTTTAGAATGTAATATATAAAAATACAAATTATCGTTATTTCGAGCAAAACCCACCCTCTTATTTTTTATATTTGCTCATTAAAAAGTTAGTTTTAGTCTGAAATAATGTAACATTGCATTTCAAAATAATTCAAACATGATAGGGTTTAACATATCCCGCTCCAATGAAATACAACTTATTTATAGGAATAGCCCTGTTGTATGCAGTGGGTGGTGGCAGAGTCGTCACTTGCGCTTCAGGTGTTGTCACTTGTTACTATGTACATTACTACATGTACGCATTGGATACAAGTTAAGTCGTATATATTGCTGTTATTTTGTACACTACGGAGTATACATAACGGAAGCAAGCCAGAGCGTTGGAAGTCTCGTTTATTATTATGTACCGTACTGCTGTATATATATATATATATATATACATTGGTTACAAGTTATAGCATTGGTATTCTTGTACTAAATAGGTATGTTTAGTTCAAATACGCATTGGATAGGGCATTGATATTTACGTTTTCATAATGTATACTACCGCATATACATATTGGAGACAAGTCAGTGCATCTGTAGACTTATCAAAGCCCGCCCGTTTCCTGTGTGCTGCTGCGCTCGCTGGCGACCAGCTTCCGGAGGATCCTCGTTGGAGACTTTCACGAATTCCCCGTCTGAGGTGAACTTCAACTGCACCCCTTGCATGACCTTATCATTCCCGTGGTGTAATCTGAATAAAATTCTATGCGCACTCTCTAAAACATTGACCTCATTACGCTCAGAAGTGTTCGATGATGACAATCTGCGTACTATCCGCAACAATGACCCATTTCTGTGCGATGCAGTGCGTGTTTCTGGTGTTGCCATGTCACGCTTTGAGTATCTTTGTGTCATCACTGTTTAGTCGCGTGGCAGAATTACTGGAGTGTCCTTGTGATAGTATTTTGATATCGCGCGCGCTTTGAGGTTTGCTATTCCTATGTACAAAACAAAGTCATTCGGAAATCGCTGATAAAATGAAAATCCGGTACCTTTCAACGAGACCGTTAGATGTCCTCTTAATACCTACACTGTATGGACCCGTCAACAAATTAGTAGATAAATGTTGGGGTCATCTCACTTGCCCCATAAAATTCCAGTTTAAAGGAATCCAAAAAAGATGCCTGCGTTTTGTAAAACTTGGCTGCGAAGGTTGTAACGACCAATAGGCAGATCTGCGACCGTCGTGCCACACCCTAGCATACTGCAGTAATGCGGTAGAATGTATGCAGAAGTTATGCATGTCATATCTTCACTCCTGCTGCACCATGTCGTAATCTCTTTATTTGTTGTAAACCATTTGTTTCTACGCAGTCGATAATGCCATTGTTACTGCATGTCCTCCTGTACGTAGGTTTGATTGGGATATTCGATCAGTCATATCAGATGCATTTCGAAACTATCTCGCGATTGATTTTCTACGTACCAAACGATGCGCTTCACAGATTTCGTCCACACTCATAAAAAAGAGGATGCCGGTCAGGAGCATGTTTTTCGAAGCGTAACCGCATGCACGAACTGCTAAGAGGTTCTGAGCATTGTGAAGGCATGTCCAAGACTCCAAGGGTGGCTGGCGGTGGGCTGTCCCTCAAGGTTGTGGCGTGTTATGCTCGGCTGCACCGGAGATTTCTCAGCTTCTTTGCTCCTGCTGCTGCTACTGTCGTCGACGTCTGTTTTACAGAAGCATAATAGTAGGATGTGGTTGTCCCTGATAACTTCTGGGGAGTTAGGACACCATGCGAGCCTTGCTTTTTTGCTCTTGCTCCCATCTGTTTTGAGGCAACAGTGAGTTGTTCTCGCTGCTAACTTTTTGGGAGTTTAAAGAGCACCTGGGCTGTTCTGCTGCCAGTGCCATCTGTTGTGCACCCAAACCAGGACGTAGGTCGTTGTCTTGGTAAGTTCTTTGGAGCTTGAACAGTTACCCTCAATTTTGTCATTATTTGCTGCTGGTGCCACGTGCTTTCCAAACACAGTAGGATATAATTACCCTAAAACGTCTTGGGAGTTTGGACAGTGCACGACGCTCTATATTATTTATTACTACCGGTACGCACCGGCATTTAGAAAATAATTACTAAATGAAATCCTAACCTTCCTCTCTTCTCATCGCGGAACTTCTCAAATGTAAATTAAACATTCTACCAGCACGCCTGAAAAATTTGTGGTCATGCGGTATCTTATATGTAAGTCAGTGATACTATCTCTTTCTATTCTGTTAATGAACTCAGTCATGTTTTTCATTTAAAATTGCAAACGTGTTCTTAATATTGAATTATTTTACTAAACATGGGACACTGAAAAAGCTCAGAAGAACTTCATATATATAGAGCAATGACAAATTTGTTGAAAGCGCGCCAGAGTCACTAACGGTCAGCGGTATCCATGATTCAAACTTGATAGTGAAAGAAGAGACATGCCAAACAAGCTGTGAAGCAAGTAACCAACAAACAGTGCGCTATTGGCATGTTTCGTGGAATTGTTTCTCACGTTGCTATCATTTATACAGAACTTGTGAGTTTATCAAGTGCTTGAGTTTTTTTTTACTTATGTTTCTATTATCATTATTGTTGTGTTATTTTTTGCTTGTTTTGCCAAGAGCGTGATGTAGTTCTAGCTAACTTATGACTGGAGGAAGACGGTGAGGTTGAAAAACAATGCATGATTCCCTGCTGTAGCTGCCTGTTGCCATACACATGTAGCTGGTTGTCTTTGCTGTTGTTTCGACAGTATAGGTCCTCGTTACTGCAGTCTTAGGGAAGTACTGTAGTCTATACAGTAGGATAATAACTCTCCTTGCTAACTTCATGGCACCTTGAAGAGTGCATCGGTCTGACTGTAAGTTGGTATTTCTGAATACAACAAAATTGCTGTGAAGAATTCCGCTATGACTCAAAATAATAGCGTGCAATGTTCAGAAACCATACTACTGCCTCTAAATTACATGCCCCTCTCACGCGCACTGTATATGGTGGACAGAAGTGGGAGTTCATTCATACAGAGCAGGCACAGACTTACACAGGATGCATGATGCCACTGCTCACCCACTCACACACGACTGCCCCACACGCACGAGTCTCCTCACTCTCCTATGCGTCACAGGCTACCGGAAATGGAGGAATGTCCGCAACATAACAACTTGGTGGCGGCATGTAAATTAATGGTGTTGCTGAAGTGAGTGCATGGTAAAGAAATCATGACGTCACGTAATATTATGTGGATATAGAGTTGCTCTGGGTAACGGCCGTATAGGCAATAGGTCGCTGGCTCGTAAATCAAGAAAGTTAGAGTAACGTGCAAAATTGCAGAGCTGTTGTGAAGAATGCATGAGAGGGATATAAAAAGTGAGCCTAAAATAGCCACAAAATATTTGTTGTGATTATTGCGATACGGATGGAATTTTTGTGCAGTATTTTTTTTCTTTTTACTATTGACTGTTTGTTTATGCACTGGTGGTTTTAAGTCGACACTAACTAGCAAATAGCCGCAAAAGGCAGCACCGTATCAAGTCGACGCAATCGCAGTATCGCAGCTGCGGCCGTTCGAAAGGAGTAGTTTTGATGACTTCTTTTGCCGTTGTTACCGAATGGCTTAATAAACGAATGTGGCAAATTTAAAATGACCTATTTTCTGACCTTGGAAGAGCTTACCTGCGCACAGTGCTGCATGACTCCAAAACTGCTCTGATCCTTGCTAAGGCACATGTGCATTTAGGTGGCGTGGTCATTGTGTTGAAACGTTGGAAAACAACTGTGGAATGACGCTAACTCTGAAATATTGAATAATACGTTTATGAAAGCAGTTAGTGCACGTGAGATGAATAGAGTTATTTTTACTCTACATATATTACCACAGCATTATTATGTTGTTTCTGATATATTACCACAACATTATTATGTTGTTTCTCACGTCTAGATCTCATGTCTGTGCGATATAATTTTTGTACGTCCACCAGTTGCTCCAATTAGGCCTATATCCCCGTGCTGCTGTAGACATCTCATTGCTCACTGTTTCTTGCACTGACGGCGCGGAACTTTCGCTTGGTGCCGAATTTCACGTGGTTTGTTTCTTTCCTTACAGGTGAGTGTTGTGTGACCTGTGCCGGGTGCCTGTACGTGACGCCGCAATCACATGCCGCCCTTAATGGTAAGATATCCGAGGGTGCGTGATTCAGCTCCAGTGGTCTTGGGTTTGTCGCGCGTACACTTTTTTGTGTGTTTTCATGCAGTGCAACTGTTACTTACTGTAGAGCTGCCCAGTTCCCTGGCGCAATACAATATCTTTTGCCGAAATTATCATTGCACTTCCTGTAAAAACTGTTACTTCCGTAACATTTTAATAATTGTAGTGTTTTATGCTCGAATCTTGCATTTGTTGTTTATCCGCTTCCTTTTATCTATTTACATATCTGTAGCATCTGATGTTAAAAACTCACTGTAACTGTCGTTCTTGCCGTCCTCATTCCTTTATGTCTATATATGTAACATTTCACTCCGAATGTACGGCCGGGTGTCTACAATTGTTTTACATTGTCAGGTATTGTCTATCATATTCCAAGTATCTGCATGACGCTACATTCGTGGAAATTGCGTATAGACAAATGGCAGAAATCTGTTCAGGACAGCATCGGTCAATACACAAGTAGTTATACTGCCCTTATACCCAATTCCCCCTGCTAAAATTTCATCACACCCGTTAAGAGTGTCTTTCTTACTTTTTTTGACTTTCGCATATCAAGTCCATCTCAAGCTAGTTACATGATAATCTATGATGAAAAGGGTGAAAGAACTCACCCCGTCGTTATTTTTATGTGAGTTGTTGGTAGGTTCTCATAAGATGCCGCAACGTTTCCTCACGTATGTCTTATTTTCATTTAAATTCTTCACTCTGTATCTTATGACGCTGAGGCTGTCCCAACTATAGCCCGTCTATATCAAATAAGGGCTACTTTTCTGGCTGTTCGTGTGCTGTGGCATTTGTCAGCGCGTACAGATTTTCGACTGTGCCGCATTGTTGCACTGACCACATGGCAGGACGGTGCAAGTTCTCTTGTTCATTGTATTCTAATGGCTGTAATTGGACCAATTACGTGTCATTGGAGCTTTCAGTGCAACGTTACGAGTACTGGTTGGTTGCAGCATTTCAGTTGCATGGAGAGACGTTTTGCCGCTCTCGTGAATTATAGTGTCGGTTGGCTTTGGTAAGTCAATATAGGGAGCTATTTGTGTCGATCTTTACAGTTTTTTGTCTGCAGTGTAATTACACATACATAACGATAAGTGTACTACAAGTTACTGAATAGTACTTGCGTGACAATAAGGACAGATTGAGATGTTGCACTTAATGAATAAGTTACATCAGTCTTTGTATTAATTACTGTTACACTGACGAGAAGAACTCGGGAGAAGCTTCCACTCCCGGTGTAGAAAATACACTGTAGGAAAAAGAGGAAATTACAGAAAGAATACAAACAACCATATACAGTTATATTATTAGTCACAGTCAAATAGTTACGTTATCATATAGGGAATTCCCAATTTCGTTCGCAAAATTACCCTACTTGACTAGTATAAGATTGTTGAAATTCTTGTGCTAGAAAGTTCAGCCCCGCAGACGGCGAGCTACTGGCTGACCAGGGTTTTGACGCCATCAGATATTCACAAACTAATGTGAAAAGCAAATTTAAAAGAAGACTGGAGTTGAAGTTGCTTGGTGCTTACTCTTAATGTGGAAACGCTGGTTGTTGCAAAAACGAGCTTTGGCTAATTCGGTCGAAATTCTGGCGAAAATATTACAAGTGGAAGTAATGAGGAAAAGAGAAACCCACTTTGCTTCTTTTATTTCAGTACTTTTACTTATAATCTGTTCTCGCTCTTTCTTTATAATGACTGAAAATTCAGTGGCGTTTATTCTAAATGTGTGGTCAGTTGAATTTCTGGCATTCCCATGAACCGAATCTTGTGTCACTTGCGTTACAGTAATCCTCAGAATTTGCTTCTGGCAAATTTGCATTGTTATTCCGAGAGCAGTGCGCCATTGTTATTGCGTGCAACGTATATTTTTATTCAAAGGTGCATACAGTGGCTCTTTGCAACAGTTTCCTAGTAGTTGCATGCCTGTGTCCAGTCTTATCATTTCTTTCGATTGACGGCCAGAGGTCGCTGTGTTACATGTTTGTTTTACCACGTGATGGGATCAGTTTCACTTTTGCGTAAACCGTTCTTTTATGTACCAGTTACTTACGTGACTGCAGCCTGAATTATTTTGTAGTGTTAAGAGTAGTTATTACAGACCACTTCGTTAATGTTGTTCGTGAAACAAACAAATCATTTCATTCCTTGAATTCTTATTTTAGTATCCGTGAATGACGGATATCCCTAATCTTCAACTGCTTTTTCATCTGTATCTAGTGTTGGAACTTGGCTGACTGGGCTTGAGTTGTAACTGCTGGTGTGTAACGTTAAGTTAATTCCTCTTCATTTTATGGGACAAGAAGAAAGGTCCCTATAGTTGTGGCGGCTCTAGAGCACGCATAGCCGTGCATCTAACTTGACTGACTGGACTTGAGTTGTAACTGCTGGTGTGTAACGTTAAGTTCCTCTTCATTTTATGGGACAAGAAGAAAGGTCCCCATAGTTGTGGCGGCTCTAGAACACGCATAGCCGTGCATCTAACTGATCGTTTGGCTGCCGGCGACAATTGGCCGCTGGTCAGCTGCGAAGATGAAGTTGAGCGTGCGCAGCTCCTGCCCTTCGTATTTAACTTTTTCTGGTCCCATCCATGTGATAATTTTGAGCGAGACATCCTAAACTGCGTATTTACTGATGTTGCAGCTGTTTTATGGAAGTTCTTCTGCGCCCTAATCGCGTGCATTTAATGTTCGTGTTTTCTTAATTGGGAATTTGAAATCAAATGCAGCATTTGATCTTAAACAGCGATTGGTGTACTCGTAAATAAAATTTTTCGTAGAGTCGCCGGAATTTATCTGCTCGTTTACTCGTAAGTTTTAGCAACGTGTATGTATTTATCTGTCATCGTTTAAATAATGAAGCAGCGTTCTTATAAAAAATGTCGCTGTAATTTCTACGATTGGAACTCTAACATATGCTGTCAATCTAAGTATTGTGTTAAGCTTTTGACGGCATAGTGTTGCGTTTCCAACATTGCAGCGAGGCATTTTTTTTTCTTATTTCTTTACATCTTCGATCGCGTGGGGTGCCTTAACTCCCCGTGTATAAACATGAAGGTACATAACTCGGTATTTTGAATTGGGCTTGTATATATCCGTTCCATATAAATCTATCTGTGCAGCAGAATTATTACTGTTTTCTACCAGCTGACTAAAATACTGGTTTCCTACCAGCAGTCGGTCGGCTATCTGTATACTGATGAAAATTTACGCCGAGAACATTCTAGTTACGCATTTCTTGAGATGTGCAGTACTTTGACACCCACGCTGCAGCCGCTTGCGTATTGCATACTTATACCCAATGTTTCCGCCGACGCTCTTTATACCTACTACTAGTGGACCCGTGAGTGAAAAAATTCACGCAATAATCGATATGTTTGCTCTCTTCTTTGACTTGCCGTTTCCACATTTTCCCGCTCACGCTTATTATCATCTCTTATTCACTTCTGTAATCCTTGTGTTTCGAGTCTTTCTTGTCACTGTGCCGCATAGGCGCTTCATCTCTCCATTGAAAGCACGTCTTTGTTCTTGAGACTATAGTTGTCTCGTTCTTCTTTTGCGTTCCCTATCCTCTTTCTTAATTAAACTTGCTTCTTCCAAAATAAAATCGTAAGTAAAACACTGCATTAAACTTGAATGCCCCTCCAGTCAGCTTATATGCAATGTGAGTGCGCCGTATCCATAATACTGGCTTCCATACTTAACTGACTGCTTCATTGAACTGCTCAAATTTCGACCTCTGAAGCGAAATATGCACCCTCAGAGAAAGACAGTAGGCTAGAAGAAATGGTTGTCTACTGCCCGTGAAATTCTTGAAGAGAAAGCTACATCGTCAAATTTAATTAGAAAGACAGTAAGCCAGAAGAAATGATTGTCTACTGCCTGCGAAAAATCATCACCTCGTGAGTGCCCCGTTCATTATCTGCCGAATTCATACGTCTTGACCTGAGAGAAAAAAGTTATAAAAACGGACTCCAGAAGCTCCATACATATTGTCCCGATTTCAAAAAGTGTTTCAAGCAAGAAGTGCATCCAGATGAAGAGATAAGGATCCAATTTTCACCATATTCTGCAACTTGGTTATCGATCTCTACGAAAACGTTACTGGCTTAATATTTCATTTCGGGTTAGTACCGCATTCCTTTCTTACTTCTCTTAGATGACGTAAAAAAATGTTTTATTAGCATGCACTCAAGCGTCAATGAATTGATATTTCAGCCGCGTATCTTATAGACACAGTAATAGAATTTCAGTAGATCGAATTTTTAACGCTCAAGCGAAACGTTGTGTCATCGAAGGAGAAGAGTAATTTGAAGAATAGTTCATCTTCTCAATTTTCGCATTGTTAAGTGTGAGCAAATAAAGTTTTGTTGTAGAGAGAAACTACAAATCGGATTCCGTAGGAGTGCGAAAAGCAGCTGCAGATAACTCCGTTAATTGGATTTCAACGGTGGCAGAGCAAGAAACATTCAAATTTGAAGAGAAAGATTATACGATTCCTTACTTTGGCCATCTTTTGCAACCTGGTCTAATTTCCGCCTATCGGTTCCGATCAGAACACTACAGAATCGCTAAAATCTGCAAGTTGGCCTAGTTTTCGCGTATCTATTTTCTTAAGAGCGTGGATTCGAAACATGCAAATATGTAAATGTACAAGTACCATGGTTTTTTATTACATTGTTTCGATTTATGTTGTCCATAATGCGTAATTTGAGACAACACCCTTTATACATGCCAGACTCCTCGCTGCTCAGTTTACGATTTTTTGTTGCTCTAATTGTTATTCCATTCACTTGGCAGCTTTCCGCTTTTTTGCGCTTCTCAGTCCGGCGCCTGTCTCTTGTTACGAAATCCGAATCTTGCTGCGTCTGGTCATCTCATTGTTTCCAGTTTCCCCTTCACACTCAAACTTTTCTTCGTCATTGCTGTCTGTTCGTCACTACATTGTTCAAATACACTCAATACGGCCGTATAATCATTGCTTAGTTGTTCATAAAAGTGTCAGCTCGACCAGTGGCACGAGCGGACTGGATGATTTCGTTAACCGTAAAAGCGCCCGACTGTGACGCGCTTAGTTCGTCCAGCTGCCCCCTGGCTCCCCAGCCGCACTTGTGTGGGTAACAGGCAACCAAGTCCAATTATTGCCTGCTCTACATCGCTGGGCACAGGCACGCGGAAGTTATTGCGTACGTTGCAAGCCTCCAAATGTCCTTCCTGCCGATATGCACAGAACGACTATTTGTTGAAACCAACATTGTGAGGTCAAACACATGTTTGTTCTGACGAATAAAATTGCTAAGTATGACTCCTAAGTAAAAATACATCAATGTTGCCCTCTTTGTTTTATATGACCTGCTTGTACACGCACAAAGTGTGTCGAAAAATATTTTGGTTCTAATGACTTCAAATGATCGAAAGGGATTGTTAAGTATACTGCAGCGCGCGCAGCTAATTTGACTAGTTTTGAAAACTATACTGACCGTTTTCTGTACGATAGCTGTGGTCTCTTTCACGACATATTTTTACTTTATCATCTGGATCGCACGTGGTAACTCAGGCTCATATTCATTTCCGTGCGGAGTAACGAGTAAAATTGTAATCTTGGTTTCTAATATCATAATGTTACCTGTGAACTATCTAGGCTGTCACTGGAGTGCCAGTTACCGTTTAGTCAAACCTTGGACCGGTGTTGCCCTAAGTTTTTCATGCAAATTCTTTTTCAGTTTCCCACTGTGTTCCTAGCGCTTTTCACTCTTTTTACGCTAACATGGCAACGCATTCTCATGTTTCAATAGCTGTTAGGTATCAATTAACTTATTCTGGCGCCTCCTTGATCACGCTACCGTTCCCTTTTGGCTGCCCCCCTCCTGTAAATCTTCTTATCATCTCCAGGGGTTGTGGCGGGCCCTTTCCCTGCCACAATATGTTTGGGCATCACGCACCCAAGGTTCCCGAGTGCCTTATCTGAAGGAGATGTTGCAGCTTGCCGCAGTTCCTGCTAACGAGGTTAGTATTGTAAAGTTAGGTAGGTTCTCTACTTTCCTCTTTCTGTCCCGTGAGGTGGGCTGTCGATCGAGATGGCCGACCTGGTATGCGTGACATCTCTAGTCTCTCTCAGGTGGAAGGACACAAAAGGGACCGACCACTTGAGTGTCGCCTACTATACTTTGCGCCTTGTTTCCCTGCCCATAGTAGCGCACGTGGCCCCCACGCCTACCCAATATGCGGTTTTTGAATACTGCCCAAGTAGTTTCTCTGTTGAAACGCCTAAGTTGCGGCTACGGAGGTTAGACAAAATATATAATAATAATAATCATCTCCAGGGGAGGGGGAAGGAGAGGCGGTGCTGATCACTGCAGAACCACTGCCTCAGACCTTCAGTATGAACCCGGTGCCCACTGAGCAACTTTCGTTGCCGCTAACAGCCTAGAGCCAATTCAGCTAATCCGACTGCGTAGCTGTGTCCGCGACTTTAGCATAACGTCGACGTACACCGGCTCTAATTCCTAAGGTATCAGTTATTTATGAATTTACACTAACGACTGAAGTTTTCAACAATTCTTTATGCAGTTGAATTTTGCCCTAGTTGAAGCCGTGCCGTGGCAACGCAAACGGATTAGCTGCGTTGGCTCTCGGCTGCTAGCGCGGTCTCCAAGCTATTGTCCCTTACTTTATCCCACGCAGTGTTGTACACGCGGCCACCCTTGCAATGCTTCGTATTATTACTCTGCTTGTCATGTCTGTCTGCCGACAGCAGGATTGCCGAAAAGTGCCGCTTGCTGGAGACGTGACGCGGCTTTGAATTATTTAATTTTCGATTGCGAAACTGGAATGCATCGCCGTTTAGTGCAGATGTATGATTCTGTTGTGTTGGGTGGCTAAATGTTTTGACATATCGCGGATTTTATTCCCCTCAGGTGACATAGGATATGGGCCATATAGTTAGGTTCACTCATCATAGTTATGTTTTGAGGAGCAGCGCCCCAGGGGGATTGTGTGGGTCACATTGAGCCATTAGTTAGGCCTTCGGGACGTCTGTCTTTCGTGCCCACTTTGCTTTTTCCGTCTTCATACTCTTACTGATGATGCTTTGTTCTGTTCTTCCTCTTCTTCCCCGACTTGCTGTTCCCATGTGCTTTGACTCGTGCATGGGCTCCACGTTTCTCTTGACTTTCTTCAGGTCCCTTCTTTCTTCCTCTCTTTGGATCACACTGCACTCTGTGGGTAGGGAGGCATAACCTAGGAATATGGTAATAACAATATCGCGGATCTCACTCTGTGCAGCAGAGCGCATAGGATCTTCACTGAATCATAGGCTCGTGTCGCTCATCCCCTTAGCTCTACGCATTCATTTTATTTTCAAGTAGACGTATATAACAGTTTGGTTGAACAGTCTTGATGGTTATAAGGACTCCTTACTTGTGCAATTACGTTTTCCTTCCAAGTATTTCTTACTTGGCCGAAAAAAGTCAAGGCTTTTTAAAGCTTCATATCATCACGAATGTACTGCTTTGCCATTATTTCTTCATAAGCTGAAAAGCTGGGAGGATGCTTGCCTTTTCCTTCCAACCTGAACGTTTCTTGAACAGCTGCTCATCATAGCCGCTGTTGCGAAGCGAAAGCGAGCACTGTAGTGACGACATTGTGGCGTGTCTTCTCATTGCGTGCCCGGGCTGAATACTTTTTTGGTGCTGAGGGCTCAGTGTATGTATTATCGCGTGATTTATGCTATGCTACGGGCTGTGGGTTACCGTCAGGACTCTTGCTCAACTTGTCTATATGTATTCATTTCCGAGAGAATTTAGTTTTAGGGTTAGTTTTCTAACTGATAGAGAGGTACTTAAAATTGTTATGATGCAAGTTTGAGTGCTGTCTGCTGGCAGTCTATAAGTGCGGTGCTTTTCTTGCTTATTGTTTTTTGTTGTCATTGCAGCGCACATAATGTACTTGCGAGCACTTTGTCAAACATTGACTATCTCCTTACAGTGTCGTAACTGGGCACATCTTATGCTCTGGTGCTGAATTAGTTATTGATGAGGTTATCAGGAATAGTTTCTAGGCCGACAGCTCAATAGTCAGTCGGTCGCTACATTATGTCTTCAGTCTCACACCTGAAAGCGCTGTCGCCAATTTGCTAGATTTATTCGCCAAGTTCCCTCTGTTCTCACGCAAAGCATTTTTGCCTTGAACTTCCTGCCCTTAACCTCCTTGTTATTGCCCAGATACTTCTACTCCTCTTATATTATTATAATGATGATGCAGGAGGCCTCCTGTATTCTTGGCGAGCTGAAATACCTTGAGAATCATAACGGAATTTCATTAGCATAACTTTCTGTTAGGGGTATGATTGCCGGCGGTCATAATTCTTTGGACTAATTGCAGGATAATCTGGTCATTAGTGGCAGGAGATATAGAGTGAATAGCTCCTGCCTGAAGCTTTGCATGCACAAATTGGCGGCGCTCTTACCTTTGATGTTGCAGCACGCGACCTTACACGCTTCATTAATTCAATTCCATTGGTGTCATCTTTACTGAGCTTTGCTTGCCGTTTCTCTCGTCGAGATTGTTAATTACATATACTTACTTAGCTGCTTATTTACCTTGCTGCTAGGCTCTTGAAATAGTTGCGTTCTTAGTTAACTACTTACTAGTGACTTAGTTACGTCGCTAGTCATTTCGTTTCTAGCTGACATTACTATTTGCTTAGTTGTTCACTTACCCAACTTTTTACGTAGCTGCTACTTAGCACTCCTCTTAAAGCGCACTAAAGTTACATGATTTTCTACTATGCGACTAATATTCAGTTTTTGCCAAGCTCAGGATGCGATAACAAATTTTAATTCTTGCTTATTTTTAAATAGTTTTGCTGACGACTTGCTGTGGGCGCACATGGATACCTGTCCGTTCAAGTGGAGCTGTGTTCACGTATTCCTATTTTATAGTTTTGTTTTCCTGTTGACAAAATGAGGTCCAAACTATTGTGTAGAAAAGAAAGCAACAAAAATTGTGTTTGTTCTAATATAAGACTTATTACAAAGGCACTAGGATAGTTTGCCCAGGAACTCCATGTGTATTGTCTCGTAAAAAACCTCCAAGGGGAACATATTAAATCTTATAACGAACAATATTTTTTTTACCGGAACACATCTATCGCGTATGACCAGTTCCGCCTGTTTATAGTTGTTTGCTTAACTAATTAGCTACTTACTACGTTGTTTACTAATTTGATCAGGTGCTGTCGTACCGTTAAACTTAGTTTTTACCTTCGATACTGACTTGTTGCCATCTTGTTTATTAGTAGCTACTTAGCTGTTTCCTTTGTTAATGACTTAACTGTACGTAGCCGACCATAGCCCGAGCTGCAGGTGCATGGAGTGACCACGCACGTCTAAATGTCAAACGCACAGAAAAAACATATGATGTAAGTTTTTCTCCAACTCATTCATTAATATTTTCAGTGACTGCGACAGCTACCGGTATTAGTTAATTAAAGAAAACGCCGTTATCGTAATAAAGTTATTCCGATTCATTCTTTCCAGTGGGTAACGTTCCATGCAAGACTTTTTAATTTTTAACGTTAAGATGTACGGATTTTGCCACAATTGTGCCACAGAAAGTGGGATTAGCCGTGACTGATATATTTATTTGCTAACAATGAGAAATTGCAATGGTAAGTCAGTGCAGGGTCTGCGTGTGAAAGCTCGAAAAGCTGGCGGATTGTTCTAGTAAATTAATTGATCCATAGTCTCGTTTTTGTGCTTCTACTATAATATTTTTTACTTTGAGTTGTTTAAGGGGCGAGTGTTCTGCTTCTTCATTTATCTGAGCTGAAATTGGAAACTGGCCGAGTCACCAGACCTACTAGCAGACTAAGGCGACGAGCATCTGGTCTTTTCTTCTATTTCTACCGAACTCGTGAACTTGGTTATGGAGCCGCCTGGTTGGTAGCACGCAGTGGAGGGCATATCCAATCGTCACGGTGACGGATGTCCGGTCTCTTCTTCTACCTGTGCCGAACTTGAGTACTGAATCTTCAGGAGATTGCATGCCTACTGTCATGTGACTGATATTCAGTTGCTGAAGTTATGAGTTTACTAGAGTTTTGGGCCCGCAAACAATGGAGGGCGTCATCTATATTAGTGGTTCCCTATAACTATTCAGTGCAGACCTTAGCAAAGAGAGTAGAGCATTGACCTAGACCCCTAGTATTGAATGTATGCATTGTGCTAAATTTAGGGAAAACCTGTGTAACAAAGGATAAAGAAAAATCACTGTTTTATCAATATTAATTAACTAGCATATTCTACATGTAAAAGTTATTTAATGAGCATTTATTCATTACTGCTGTCAGTCAGTAGTTCAATTTGCGCCAAATTTGTAAAAAAAGTAATGCATATTTTTAAAGGTTGTAATTTTATATCTAAAGAAATCTTCACTAACTTGAAACTTACAAAACTAGCGAGATTGAGTTTAGATCCCGTTAGTATTTACTCTAATAATTAAAAGAAAACGCTGCTTTTGAAAAAATATGTAATATTTAATTTTTAAAGGGAGCTCTGCAGATCTTTCCTTACAAATTGAGTATAAAAACTTATCATGCACAATGATTTTTTTCTTTAATTCAACATGCATAGGTTTCTGGTTGCAGAATTTATTTCCCGCCTTTAAATACAAAACAGGGAAATAGCGAGGATTTCTTTAAGTAGACTCCTTACGGCAGTGTTTCCTATAGAGGGTGCATATGAACCTACGGAACCCGTGTGGTTCACGCACGGACCTCCGACTGGTTCATGACGTTTGAAACTTCAGTTGCAATATTACATTGTTTTTATCTCATAGATGATGAAAAATTACAGAATATTTCAAGGTTATAGGAGAAAAAATATAAGTTTAAATAGCTTGTAATAATCTTTTACGTCAATTTATTGGAATTGAAAAATTTTAGCCATAGTATAGTTAGCCCTAAATGATTTTGCTCGATCACAGAAACTTAGATTTTTTCAAAAACAACGAGAACAGCATATCCTAAACCTTATGCAATGCAAATAGTCATTTAGGGCGAGTCGAAATAAATTCAGGAGAGTTAAAGGTGAAAACTCGGTCTTTGTGAATAATGTGCTGAGCTGGGATGTCACGTGACTGTGACATGAGTAATTGGATGTTTAGCGTATGCTGTTATGCCTCTGCTCTTCTCTAATAACTGAAAGTCAATAGCTTGGAAGCCATCGACATGTGCAATACCTACTCATTCAGTACGTAATATACTGAGTTGATGCCATTTTAATGGCGGGAGGTCCGTGTGCTTCTGGGCGATTTCAGAGGGGGTCCGTAGAAAACTGAACTTTGGGAACCACTGCCTTAAGGGATCTATGGTCGACCCCCTGGGGGTTTACGGGGCCTATATAGACTCCTTATAGGGAACGACTGGTCCAGATAGTCCCTCGACGGGTGCTTGTTCAGTCGTTTTTTTTTTTCTGCCAGTGCCGAAATTGGAATGTATAGCCTACCCGTAACATTCTACTCATCTAAATAGTGGAGCACATGTCGATTGTCATCGTGACTTTCATTCTTCTTCTGCCTCTGAGAAAATTGGGGCTAAATATCCAGACGATCAAAAAGTCGAAGGCATTACCGATATTCTCGGCGATTGATGCCCAGTTTCTTCAACCTGTGCCGAACCTCCAGCAGACGTGCAAGCAGAGGAGGGTTAACCAGACCGTCCGTGGTGCGTGTGTCAGACTCTGTAACCTGTTTGGACCTGTACGGAGGCGGGGCTGTTGCCGGATCGAGGGGGTGGGGGGGATTTACTACTACTATTACTACTAGAGAGAGTGTCTCCCATCCAACCCCCTCGTGCATATCCCTCCTAGCTGGATCTTCCATGCCGCAGTGTTCAGTGCCTTTCTTGCCGTGCCTGCTTGCTTTTCCGCTTTTTGCATCGCTCGCTTCTAAATAAAGTTTAAGTCGGCGTATTTGGTCTGGTGCGCTCAAAGCGCGTCCTGCCACACTTCTGTTCCAGAACGTCTTTTATTTAATGTCAAGTTAGGATTATTACCTGCTTATGTATCAATAATTGGAAACTGTATTTTGCTTTCGATTATAACTCTCATGTATCAGTAGCTTGTTTTTTTTCACTAAAGTTTTATGTCTTCCTTGGCCGGTTTACTTGTGGTCGATTTCTTTGTATCATTCCCTTGATCGTAAATTACGTTTGCATGATGTGGAAACTTGCTTGTCGTGATGCCTTCGAGGGTCCCCACTCCGCTACCAGTGAGCTCTTGCTTCACTGCAGTCTTTTTACAATAGTATGTTTTGCATGACTAGGATGGTGCGGCTCGGAACTCTTGTGTGCTGGGCAGCATAGTTGACTTTTGGTGCAGCGAGCACTCCGTGTTACTTGAAGCTGATCATATTAGATTCATATGTTGTTTCTATTTTCATGTATTGGTTTCAATAAAATGTGGTTATGGCATACCGTGAGGGAACCTTATTATTTTAGTTATGAATTTCTTGACGTATTTCTTTTTTGCACTCTTCCTTCTTTTCTAAGTTACTTTGAGCGGCCAAGCGCTTCGACGTTACTTTATAGGAGACCATTTGCCTGCCAGATGGAGTATGTTATGAGGAACGCATTTGATGTAGCTACATCATAATAATGCCAACAGATCCGCGAAACGCTGATATTACAATAAGTCCGGTGGAAGATGAGTTGAGACAAAATCCGAGAGCATCAATTGAGAATAGATAGAGAGCAGACTTGCAGCAAAGGCACCACGCAACAACGGCCCGAACTCTGAGGTGCGCTGCCATATTTTAGCTCGGTATTTTTGTCAATTTAGAGATAAGAGCTCGCGTGGGTGGCGAATTGAGACGCAATTGTTCCTCGTGTGTTTGGAAGGGAGGAGAGGGAGTTGCATGGGTCAAAAATTGACCTTGGACGGACTGGTCAGTGAGGCATTGTGGCGTTCGTGGAGCTTTGGTACTGCTGGACAGCGTCCAACGCAGGCAGGATACTGTCTTGTGGCTACAGCGGTGCCCTGGTACTGCTAGACAGCGTCCAACACAGGCAGGATATTGTCTTGTGGCTACAGCGGTGCCCTGGTACTGCTGGACAGCCTCCAACACAGGCAGGATATTGTCTT
>LQNS02278096.1:18236119-18250512 GCA_001587735.2 Parhyale hawaiensis | reverse complement strand
TCCCCCCGACTGTACTCGCCCGTTTTTCGTCCGCTTCCCGTGCCGCTCGACGCCTATATGAGGACCCCATATCGCACTGTGTCATTAGCCCTCTAGCTCCCACCCTGCTAACACCTTAACTTAGGTCTCCTTAAATAAATAAAAAAAAATTGTTAGGTATCCATTAAAGACTTTATTAGGCATTTGAAAATGGGAGAAGTATCCCGAAACGTCAAGTTTTAATTATTAGTTCGTGGCGACTTTTTCAATTTTATAAATGTTTGTTTATGTACTCGACTAAGAAATGTATATTTAATGTACATCGACCAACAGATCGGTAAAATCGCTAAACAATTGCGTGCTTCTTACATCAGCGTAGTGATGCGCGAGGCTTTTCTCAGTTAATGTATAAGATGGAAGCCGAGTCCTGTATACTGCATAGTTGACTTCCAGAACTGTCTTCTTTAGCAGTTATCTCGGAGTCGATCATTACACGCTATGTTGCGTTCTCTCAAGGCCGTCCATGTGCTTAAGATTTTTTGTCGATATTTCTTTCCCGTTAGCACTGGAATGTTCTTAGGCTTTCATCAAACTCCTTCATAGTTTATCTATTAAGTGCAAAATCATGCTTTGTGCACGGCATTTTGCAAAATAACTTACGATGTTCGCCTGTGATTGTAACTATTACAAATGAAGACTATGTTTGAACGAGTATGGAATTTGTCGCTCCCGGAATGTTTCACACGTATCAATATTTCTGACTCGAGACGTAGTCGGGTAAATGTACAAATATATATACCTCTTTTACTGATTGTGATACCGTTCTTCGGTTTTGAAACTTAAGTAGTGTTTACAGGATCAAAGCTAGCGCAAAATTTACGAGAAGATTGATTTAGTATTTTAGAGCTTTATACGCTTTGAGGCGTGCATCAATACTGGAGCGCTGGTTATACTGCGCTTAGCAAGAATACAAATTTTAAACATGAAGAACGTTCTTATATCACCCTAAAATATTACTAAATTGTGTATTATAGAGTGATGTGCAAATGTAAAGTGAACGTAAAACTAACTTCGTGTAGAGCTGCTACGATTTAATAATGTTTCAAGCAATGTCTTGTATATATTTTTTCGATTATTAAAAGTTCATGTATCTTTATTTGAACGCATTAATTTTGATAATTATTGCCCCTCCGGGGGCATAGGATGGGCCATAGGCCATAGGGTTAGCTTAGTTAGGTTCTCCCATCCTATGTTATGGGGAGTAGCGCCCCAGGGGGTTTGTGTAGGTTGCCTTAGCCATTAGTTAGGCCTTCGGGACGTCTGTCTTTCGTGCCCACTTTGCTTCCTTCCACTTTCATACTCCTACTGACCTTNGGAAGTTCGGAGAAAAATTCAATAAACGCTCGTACGAGCCCTTACATTTTTGTTAACCGAAATGAACCAACCGTTTAGTTCCAGATGCTCACGAACGGCGGATTTTGATGGGGTGAGGCTTTCTGCTACCAATTCTTGGGTTGTGCAGTAGGGGTCATTTTCAATTAATGACTTAATTTAGTCACCATCTGTGTAGAGGACGGTCTGTCTGATCGCTCTTTAGCATTAAGGCAACAATCTCGAGCTCGGAACCACTTCTGTACAGCTCTTTCAGATGAAGAATCATCACCGTAAATTGTGCTCATTTCTTTGGTTGCTTGTGAGGCATTCTTTCTGCTCTGGAAAGAGGTGTACTTAAATCCTATTTTCCGGACTCAATCTTGTTCTAAAATGAGTCAAAAGACGAACTACTAAAATTCGGCATGAATTTCCTGGCAACCCAATACATTAACTTATTCTCAGTGACGCATTGCTCGCACCAAACTCGTTCAGCCGAATCGCTTAAGTGACGGACTATAAAAAATTAAGTACAGCTATAGTTGTACGAGTTATGCCTATCAAACACTAGAAATTTTGTAATGTTTAGGTTGCCTGGGCTTAGTATAGAGTTTAGTTAGGCGCTGTATCATAACATGCGCTACGGTCGAGACAAAGCGAGCGGTGTTTCCTGCACGGGCCGATTGATGTGGCGGAGCTTAGGTGGCCTGGGCAGCAATTATCGGATAAGCAGTCGAAGGAAATTCTTTTAGCTTTGCCTTGAAACTGATGCTCCCTTAACCCAACGATATAATCGTTATTTACGAGTTACACTAACGTAACATGTCGGTTCTTTTGAATCAGTTTTTTTTTTTTATTGATGAAACTCATTCAGTTTCTTTTCCCTCTTAACCGTGTGATATAAAGATGAGTTTTCTTGGAAATAGCGCTATTTAGAAGTGGACTTTGGGGTAAAGCGTTGATTGTGACGTGCATGTATGCCACGCTTAATATTATCACTCTGTACCCTGGGGAGTCAGGCTTGAGGCATCAATTTGTCTAGCAGGTCCATTGGAATTGTGTCGAGATAGCACGTGGTAATAATAAATGTTTATTTATGTACTCGAAGACTAAGAAATGTATGTCTATTATCCCTCGACCAACAGATCGGTGAAATCGCTACACAATTGCGTGCTTCTTACATCAGTGCAGTGATGCGCGAGGTTTTTCTCAGTTAATGTGTAAGACGGAAGCCGAGTCCTGTATACAGCATAGTTGATTTCCAGAACTGTCTTCTTTAGCAGTTATCTCGGAGTCTATCATTACACGCTATGTTGCGTTCTCTCAAGGCCGTCCATGTGCTTAAGATTTTTAGTCGATTTTTCTTTCCCGTTAGCACTGGAATGTTCTTACGCTTTCATAAAACGCCTTCATAGTTTATATATAAAGTGCAAAATCATGCTTTGTGCACGGTATTTTGCAAAATAACTTACGATGTTCGCCTGTGATTGTAACTATCACAAATGAAGACTATGTTTGAACGAGTATGGAATTTGTCGCTGCCAGAATGTTTCACACGTATCAATATTTCTGACTAGAGTCGTAGTCGGGTAAATGTATAAATATATATACCTCTTTTACTGATTGTGAACCGTTCTTCGGTTTTGAAACTTAGTTAGTTTTTACAGGATCGGAGTTAGCGCAAAATTTACGAGAAGATTGATTTAGTATTTTAGATGTTTATACGCTTTGAGGCGGGCGTCAATACTGGGGCGCTGGTTTTACTGTGCTTAGCAAGAATACAAATTTTAAACATGAAGAACGTTCTTATATTACCCTAAAATATTAATAAATTGTGTATTGTAGAGTGATGTGCATATGTAAAGTGAACGTGGAAACTGATTTCGTGTAGAGCTGCTACGATTTAATAATTTTTCAAGTAATGTCTTGTATATATTTTTTCTATTATTAAAAAGTTCATGTATCTTTATTTGAAAGCATTAATTTTGATAATTATTGACGCAATTATAACAGATCATTCTCATGATTTATATCAATAAAATAATCATTAGTTGTTGTTATTATTATTATAATCTATATTATAGTAGTTCGTTCTTAATTGTTCTCTAATTTTATTTTTAAAGTTAAAATTTGGTCATTATAATTCATCACCAATGATAATTATAAACAGTGAAGACCATGTCTGTTCAGATCTTCTACTAACTTCTGGCTCCAAGAGCACCTAGATCTCAAGTGATGGTTATTACAGGCAGTCCACCACTTGCAGACCACAGCACCTCTCGTAATTTGGACACCGCGCAGTGGTCAAGTCCATCCCTCAATGGCGGCAAGGCTCTCCCTGTCCTCATTAGGTAGCCTCTTCGTCGCGCTTCAGCAATTTTAATTGTGATTTATTCTAGCGACCAAAAGCGAGGCTGATCATCACCTCCCTCCAGTGTATGGATGGCTGCGGGGCCAAAGGGGCCCTAGGTCTTCTGACTTCGGGTGTATAGCGCTGGCTGCGGTCTCCGCATGACTTGTAAAGGAGTGGGTGCATCGTGTTTGCTTCTGTTCATATTAATTGAAGTTAAACAGTCAGCTACTGCAGGGCTGGCATCAGCTTGGTAGGTCTCGTGAGACGTTAAAGAGGTTATATTTTTGTCTTGTTTGTTTGTTATTCTGTGTATGTGTCTGTTACCAAAATAACTAAAAAGTTGCGGACGGATCTTTGCGAAATGTACAGGTATCGTTAGGTAGTTAGGTATGTTAGGAGACGCAGCTAATTAAGTTTAGTTAAGATCCGTTGAATCATTTGTTTTTCTGCTTCTTTTATTTTTCTTGGAATCATGACTCAAAAAATTATCGACGGATCTTCATGAAATTTGTACGAATTGTTAGAAAGTATAAACGATAAAGATAACCGAATATCCGTGTTGATGGGTTTGTCCGTTTGTGTCTTTGACTAATATTGGTAATAATGTTTTTCAGAACATAACTCAGTGCGTGATGGACGGATATTTATGAAATTTGTAGGGATTATTTATGATTTGCAGGCAGTACAAGTGACCAAATTTTAGTGATGACCTATTCTTTTGCTTGTGTGTTTGAGTATATGTTTGTCTTAGTGTTTGTCAGAATATAACTCAGAAAAGTTACGAATGGGTCTTCAAAACAATCACAGGAACTGTAATTAATGTCAAGCGGCACAATAACCAAATTTTGACGCGTAAGAAGAAAAAAATCCTGGATTCAGAGTCAATTTGAGTTTTTCTTCAAAATTGCCTTGCTTGGTGGAGGTATGAGTTCTCAGAGTGCTTTAGTTTTTGAGCTCTGCAAATGAGCAGTTGGCTTCCGTACTGTTATGTTTTTTTTTCGGGGAACGAATACGTCTTCTTATTTTAATCAGATTTCGAAAAAAAAACTGTCCGAATTTGTCAGCTTTGTATTTTTTAGAATTACGGTGAAGCAGTCCATCACACGTTTCTCGAGATCTGTGTGAACCATTACATGTGAGCAATAAACAACGTAAAAATGACATTTAGCTTGTCACCGTTGTATATTAAATTAGAGCAGCACTCTGAGAGCGCATAGCTTCACCAAACATGGCCATGTTTATGACAAATTCAAATTGGTGCTAAAGCCAAGATTTTCTATACTTATAATCACCTATATTTTGTCGTCATTCCTGTCTCATGATATTAATAACAGTTCTTAAAATTTTCTTGAAGATCCGTTTATAATTTTTAAGTTATGGTCTGATAAACTCTTAGACAAACATATTAGGTATACCAACAGCCTAATCGATTATCTCCAAAATTTTATCATTTGTTTCTTATAACATTTCTGACAATTCCTGAAAATTTAAAAAACATCCGTCCATAAGTTTTTTGAGTTACGTTACGAAGAAAAAGTAGGCAACCAAACAAATTGTTATATGAACGGATCTTCACCAAAAATTAATCATTCCTTCCTAACATACTTAGCATTCCCTGGAAATTTCGTAAAGATCCGTCCGTAATTTTTTTAGTTATCTTGGTGAGAGTCCGACAAAATCAAAACTTCATTAACGGAGGCCCTTATTTTTTGAATTTGAAACAACAACACAGTTGCTTTGATGAAGGATTTTCAGCTGCAGCTGTAGATTTAAAAAGAAAGCCGTGCACAGAAGGGCAACTCTTACTCCAGCTGCCGCAATTCTTCCCCAGTTTCGAGGCGTAAGTGCCGTCGCAGCGACGTGTCGTAGGTTCGGCTGTACAGTGATTGCGAGGTGTCGTCTCGTTGTTGCGCTGCTCGTATTGTGGATCTTTTTCTTGTTCGCGATCGCGTCCACTTTTGCTGGGTCACGACTCAGTCACGCCTCTGTCACGGCTCTGTCAGAGCGCCTGTCCTCTTTTCAGCATCCAGCGCGTTGAGTCAGCTCCGATTCACTCGAATTTTTAGGTTGTTTGCTCCGTTGCTGGCTTATTTAATCTGTATAAGTAAAGGTAAAGTTCTGTAACTTGACCGCACATATTGTACGTGAAATTGCACCAACTGATGGAATTACGCTGTGTCGGCGATCGTGTCGATTATGAACCATATTTTGTAAAGCATCCAACATGGTAAGCACGTCAGAAGCAAAGCCTTGGAGCAATGATCTTGTGAGCCTGCTCTTTTTCTCTGCCTTTTTTTTTCTACTGTTTACCGAGTTGCAGAAATGTACGAAACTCGGTGTAATTTCATCACGTGTATCTCGGATGAGAAAATGAAAACTCGAGCAGTGCAAGTTTCACGCGTCTGACGCGTCCCAAAGTATTGTGTAACGCAGTCTGTTGCTACAGTGAACGTCTCTAGCTTCTTATTTACACTACCATTTTCTTCGAGTTCGTATTGTGTAGGTTGTTGTGGTGACGCTCCTGCGACTCTATGGTGCATTGTTTCTGTGCAAACTGACCTCCCTCAGCCGCCCCCCCCCTCCCGACCGCTCCTTTTGTTGCGCTCTCTTCTCTTTGCCGAGTCTGCTCACGAATGCTTTGGCTGCTGCTCCTGGACATCCGCGCCGTCTGTCTCCTGGTGGAATTATGGACGCGCCGCCACAGTGTGGTCATGTGCTGTGGCTGTGCTTAGCTCACGAGACGACCAAACCCTTTGGTTTCTGCTAGCAATAGCATTGTTTCAAACGCCCCGCTGGTTATGATCCTAGTCCATAACGAGCCTATCTATTTTCAGGAGTAGTTAGAGCTGTGAAGTTACATGGCAGTTCGACTGCCGGCATAATTAGCCTTGCTTTCTATGCTTAAGTTTCTCAGAAATCAATTTTATGCGGCAGTGAGACAGTGAGGCGCTCGCGGCATCTTGTGTCGTTGGAAAGATATCTGTCAGCTTGTTCTTTGATTTCATTTTTGTGAAACATGGAGAAGACCTTCGCAGTCTTCCCACCGGTTGTAACCTTGCAATAATGGAAACCTGAGGAATGTTAGACAAGTCGCGCGTATGTATGTTCATTTGTTTTCAACCCATTGTGAAGTATAAGCGCCTCGACCTTCACAGTGCTTTACCTACTGCCGCAAGGGCTTTCTCATAGCACAGCGAGAACGCAATTCTTGCTCATTTTAGTGAAGCTAAATATGCGTGACGCTCTCAGCATCACTTTTTTTATCCTTCTTTCTTTCCTCGACGTTTTGACTAGGACTGCGTCAGAATTTTACAGGTGAGCACATCCGACTGCCTGGAGCGAAGGTCTCTGAGAAGTGCCGAGTCACAGCCCTCGAAGTTACGAGTCAGGCCTGAGTAAATGCCAGCCCCATCATCTGTTCTGCCTTTCTTCACTTTCTCAGCTGAACGACCGATGACACGGGGTCTTAAAAACGTGACTTGGAGTCACCGCCATAGCGTTCCTGTTTATTCGGATCCATTGAAGCGCAGACGCCGCCGTGCAATTTTTGGACCCGCCAAAGTGTCATTATCGAAATGGCGCCCGTCTCTCGATCGATTGCTGACTTTCTGTGTTTATTTCTTCCGAAGGGCCCTCAATTCTCCCAATATCTTGTGCCTTCGGTAGCAAATCAGCCAACTTTCCCTTGTCCTCTGTAAGTAGTCCCACGTTAAACCACAACTAATCCATTTACCTTCAAGAGCATCCTAACCACACTTTGTTTGATATTTTCTTGAAAGTTATCGCTTTGTTTTTTTATTTGCGTTAAAATAATTTGTTCTGTGCTGTAATGCTTCTTCGTTTTCGCTGCCCTGCTCTTTGTAATTGGTTTCGAAATTTGATTACGGCAGTTAGACCTCGCTACGTTGCCGCCCTCTCCCTTCTTACAATGTATATTGCACGAGAGCACAAGAGCGCACTTAGCTTACTCTTTTGGTTGATGCGCAATTGAGTGTCATAATATGGCAGTCATACCTCTCCTTGCGTCATAATATGGCATAATATGCCATAATATGGCAGTCACACCTCTCCTTGCCACACGGCTGTTTTTTTATATCGAGCTAAGTACGTGTATCACGCGGTAGCACAACTCGATCAGCACTTCATTTATTTACTTAGCAATCATTGCAACGCTCGCCAAGGTTGTGGGAAGTAACAGATTGTTGCATCAGATGTAACCGATGACCTGCAACACTCCCTCATCTCCATTACAATGCTAAGTAACTATTGACGGCCGCTGTGACACGCCTCTCATTACCTCATCTTCTCCTCTCGCCAAAATTGTCACTTTGCCGCTACAGCGNCAACACTCGCCAAGGTTATGGGAAGAAACAGATTGTTGCATCAGATGTAACCGATGACCTGCAACACTCCCTCATCTCCATTACAATGCTAAGTAACTATTGACGGCCGCTGTGACACGCCTCTCATTACCTCATCTTCTCCTCTCGCCGAAATTGTCACTTTGCCGCTACAGCGACACTGAGGGAGCATCACCAGTGAAAGGTCTCTGGTCTAATTGAAATTTAGGTTAATGGCATGCGGGTAATTGGTATCTTTCATCAGTAGTTCCGAAAAATACCCGGTCCTTTGGTAGAACTTTAGAAATTACTTTGCCCTCTAGGCTCCATTGACTAGAAAAATGGACATTTTCAGCTGATAAATGTTTATCTAAACCAAGTCTCAGAAATCTTGTTGCATCCTACTAAACATATTGCCTTCTCGTTTTGTGCGAATTGAGGGCAAGTCCCCTGGACTACCGTATTTGGAATTTGTATATATATGCTTACATAATCTATAAATGTGCTCTTACTGCCAGCTAATGTCTTTTCATCAATGATCAGCAATCTATGAAGTACAGCTGGTATCGCCGACAGTACATCTGTTATTGGAACGCTCATTTGTCGGTTTATTGCCGGACAGCCGCGACGCTCCTGTTTTCTGTGGAACATAGAATAACCAGCGAGCAAAGCGAGAGCGGTGATAATGTTTTTGTTTAAAATTTAAGTATATATATTTGTTTGTCTGTCCACCCAAAAAGAGGAAGAAGGAGTTGAGCAATGTTCATAATTTTTTTTACAGAGAGTCAGGTGGGTTGACCCAGATGTGAAAAATGACAAAACTCTAGCGTAAGCTGGCCATCAAAAATAACGGTGCTGAAATTTGCCTCCCAGGCGGGGGATGGTCTTACACCGTGAGGCGTTCTAGTTAACTGTTACCAAAGGCAGCCGTTATGCGGCTGCCCTTTGCTTTCAAGCAAATACGTCTAGTTGCGATATGGTAGGGCTACTCATTTACTGTTATAATGAACTCATCTGTAATGTTACTCATGGTCCGAAATTCTTTTTATTAGTTCCCCGTCTTTTCCTTCATTTACTCGATAAAATTCCAAATTTGAAACTTACGTCTACGCAATTTGTTCATCACGCTGAATTATTAGGAAGTTCGAGCGCCATGTCTTCTCGGGCCGTTTTCTTCTCTAGCCCGGCCCGATCATCGTCCGCTGAAGTGACTACAATCCGTCACAATTTTTGCAGTCTCGCGAGACATCTGTCATTGTTGAGGCTCCATTGTTAGCAGAGAATTTTGGGCCTCTTCCTTCAGCCTCAGTTTCATTGCTTGGTGAGTGTTTTCGGCGTATTTTACTCCCATTTATGGGTTAGCGCGCTTGCAGTTACCAGCGTCCTCGCCCCCACAATAAAAGGAATATCGTTTACCAGCAAGTTCTTTCGAATTTGATGATTTCTGTGACAAGTCGGTCCTGATTTCTACGTTTGATTTGCGGTTTATGTCGCTGAAGTGTTTTCTTCTCAGCGTTCAGACCGGTGATGAGTACCCTTGAACCTGCCATGTGGTGTGATCGTCGGTCATCTCCATCGTGTACGGCTCCTGCGTACAGTGAATTTGTCATAGGTAGCTGTACCTTTGTTTCTACAGATGTTGTCGAATGAGTCGTTTCAGATGAGACATCAGAAAAAATGTTGCATTTGACCAGTAGATGATGCTTATGCAACTTGATTATGTACCTACTAGCCTTGATATAATTGCCATGTAAAAAAAAACCTCAAGCTGCCAGTTGTTTTGGTATGGTAGTTTTAGCGCAGTGTTTACAGCAAGTCCGCAACAAGTAATTATTGGAACCTTTGTTAACTGGACAGCGATGTACATCGGTGACCGATCTACACTTTTTACCGAATGCCATAAACAGTTTCTCTTAAGCTCGTCTTTGATTACCTTACACTGACGGGTCCACATACAGTACAAGTACGGTGCACGCAGTGTCACTGCTGTACTGCATGTACTTCTGCCATCTGCTGAAATCTGCACCGTAGCAAGAGACGCGAGCATAATGTCGATGGTCTTTTTCTTTGATTGCCTTACCAGGAAAAGATTCATAGTAGCGATGATGCGCGTTTTCTGCGTCTGTGCAGTTTTTGATGAAAACCCACAGTAGCGCCACACATTTTTGACCATTTTGGACGTAGGAAAAGACCCATATTATCGATGGCATTCATCTTCGAATATCTTACATAGACCACTCTGCTCGTATCGTAAGACTCGTATCATCGATAACGTGAATTTCTCCAAGTATCAACTCGTCTCATTCGACGTTGACCTCGACATAGTTAGAGTCGTCGCCGCCGCCCCGGTCCCTTGTCTCGCCAGTTTTCTCCTCGTGATAATCAATCTGGTTGAATTTTTTCACCGCCGGAACTGCTGCTCCGGTTCATCCGGTAATTCATTTCAGGCGGACGTTTTTTAGAATAATGGGAAGCCGTTTTTTTTTTCTTTTTTTGCGCGCATGCTTCTCTTTCTACTGATTCAGCGCGGTCGTTGCATATCCAGTTTTTTTTTTAATTGCCTACTGGACTTATCAGCTAGCAAATTCCAGGCCACGACGGGAACCTAAACTCAACTTGATGAACGAACACGTTCAGATATCTAGATACAGCCTGGCATCGTTTACGGGCAGTTACATATATATACAGGGAGAGTGATGGATAGGCTTACTTTGCCTTATCTGCTAATTTCTTTGTAAGTTAACTTCAAGCTTCGGAATAAGCTTATTATTTCGATTACCTGCTACTGCTTATCTGTTTTTCTTGCTGATAAATTTATTTTGCGCTGTTTCTTGTCTCTAGTCAATTATATTATTCACTAGAGCGCTGGTGCGCGGCGACCACAGGGGTTTGTCTAGGGTACCTTAGCCATAAGCTAGGCCTTCGGGACGTCTGTCTTTCGTGCCCACTATGTTTCCTTCCATTTTCATACTCATACCTGCTCATGCTCTATTCTGATTTTCCTCTTCTTTCCCGACTTGCTGTTCCCATGCGCGTTCTTCCTGTGTGGGAACACCTTCGTGCATGGATTCTCCGTGACTATCGACATTGTCCCTTCCTTTCTTAATTAGAAGAGCTTAGTACTTATTTAGGGAGGCTTAAACTTTCTTATACTACTACTACTACCACCATCACTAGAGGGCCCGTGCTGTCAAAAATGACAGCGAAGAATTTGTGATGACTTTCATTGATCTTACTTTCGTTATTACAACTGCTAACCTAAACGCACCTGGAGATGAGCGTTTACGGCTTCATAGCTGCTGAGCATTGAAACTCCTTTTTTTCTTCTCTCTCTCTCTCTCTCTCTCCCTCTGACATGGAAAAAATTAATTGCAATCAGCAACGGTCAAAGTTATGGCTTCGATTTGGTATCATGGACACGATAGGATATCCTATAGGTCCTATGGTTTTTGTTTAGCGAAAGCTGTTTCGTCAACCATTGAATTAAAGTTAGAAGAATAACTAATGCAACGAAATTATCTGTCGGAAGAAACTAAGAATCAAGATGCATGAGAGTTCCAATGGAAGCTTCAAATATCTTAGTGCTGCGATTTCAACTTCTACAATGCAAGAAGTGCATTCGGACATAAGGTCGCCCTATACTTTGCCATAGATTCGATATATGGAGAAGATAATAATCGTACAAATCAAACCAAGCCTTTGATATCTTCATTGTTTGAATTCAACTGTCGTTGATTAAGATAAGTTTGCCATCATCTACAACCTGGCCTATTTTCTACCTATCAATTTTCAATAAAGCTTGACAGGATGACCATGGACAGCCTCCCAACTTGCATGGGCTAATTTGCGCCGCTCTGCATGTTTTGTTAAAACGTGACCGAAAATGGACAAATAAACATATAAACACACAGATAAACAGATAAATACACATCGGTCTTTATTATATTGTAGATTGGTTCGATTTCAAGAACTGTGTCAAGCAAGAAGTGCATTGAGATAAAAGAATAAGGATCCCCCTTTCGCCATCTTCTACAATCTGCTCATAGATCTCCATGAAAACGAAACCTTAGTACAAAATCTGCAACCTGGCCTAGTTTTCGCTTCTTTCTCTAATTAAGAGGGGGACACGGAACATACAAATGTATAAACACACGACGATGTTTAGTATATTGTTTGGTGGTCCATGCAGCTTGGATATATATTATTAATTTCCAATGCAAATTCCTGCCGCGCTGCATGATGTCCGCCCCATTTTCAAAGTTCAGCGCTTCAACGAACTTGCTTATAATCCTCTGTACTGTGGATGTCGAATCACTTATTGATAAAAATACGTTACCATTTTGAGTAACTTTTGCGCAAAGACAATATTTTTGAAATGCACATTATATTATTATTTATATTAGTTGGGTCTTGTGAGCCATTTTGAGCCATAATCGTATACTGAACTTATGCATCCAAACCACCTGTTTGGCAGGATCTAATAGAGGAAAAACCTGCTAAAAACAGAAGGCTGATTTGAATTATCTGCTGTAGAAGTGTACGTACATTTTAGTACGTAGGTGGTGACAGATAAGTGGCGTCTAGGCTCAGTCACACTGTCCTTATATCCACACGCCCAATAATGCTCCTGCGCACGCCCTTCCTAACTGATCTTGTCTTTAGTTTGCGCCTACAACGCATGTGAAACTCCTTCTATTGTGTTGCAGTCTGAGCTAAAGTAAGGTTTTGCCCGTTAAATGAATCTGCACTGTCCTTAATTCTAACGCTTACAAATATGTTTAACCTCTTCAGCTTAGACATTGCTACTAGGTATGAATTTACCGTGTATAACTGTAGAATTAGGGAAGCGTGAAAGATGGTCATCATTGACAAATATTGTGAAGTATATTATAAAACTAATGAAGCTGTCGTGGCATGTTAGTCTTCGCTGCCAATTGTTGTTTTTGTCCACGTGACATGAAAATTATATTATACCATTCGTGATACATAGAGAAATGCAGTCGCTGATTGTGTAATTTCAGGTATAGAAAGTGTGTAATTTCTGTCAACAATCGGGTAGCGTTTCAACTGCTCTCTCTCTTCATATGCATGATAAGCCTGAAGATCCCGTGTAGTGCAGCTCCTCAACATTCCTTCACAGTAATGATGATACTTCGGGGCGTCAAGGCCCTCGGTCCCACTTTCACTGATCACAACTATTTAAATCGCCAGGGCAAATTAGCATACAAACAGAAGAGGAGTTACGGCATGTCTTGTCAACACCTCCGTCGCCATGGCTCGGCTCTTCTGCAAGTCCCTGCCTTTGCGCAACCCTAAACAATGTCAACCCAAACGTTCACTCTCAGTGCCATGCCTTGTTCTTCTGAGATTATAGGGACCACTTAACAAAAGAGAAGGGAAGAACTCTAAAGACGTTCGTGACTCAAAAATTAGGGGGCCCGACTAATGGACATTGCCTCAATGGAGCTCTGCTCACTGTTTTTAGGGCAACGACTTCTCTGCGTAAGACGTTTCTTCCATTCCTCTCGCAAAAAAGCGCTTGCACTGAGAACAAATTCACCCTATCACGGCCACCTTTTTTTTTTACGCTCGTGGATGCCATTAAGTCCTTCTGCCAGTATTGCATTCGCTTTTTCAAACTCACAATTACTGTAATTAGTAAGAATGATGACAAACTTGAGCTTTCTGTTAAGGATTATTAAAGCAATGTGTTAATAAAAAATGAAAATCCGAAGCTAATTGTTAAGGATAAATAGTTGAGACAGTATGTTGGTGTTGAATCAAATTGTTGGCTCTACTTTTCAACATGTTAAAGTTTCTTCTTTCCATGCGTGTGCTGAACGTGAGTTGGACGTAGTCACTACAGCCGTAATTTTTGCGAACTAGTGGACCCGCGCGTGAAAAAATTCACGCAATAATCAATATCTATAATATTAATAGCGTTGTTCCTTCCTTCGTTCGTTCGTTCCTTCCTTCCTTCGTGTGTTACGCCTGAATTCAATGTTCAACTTGCATTTGGCCTTACATGCGAAATCCGGTATCTGTGCTACAGCTATCGCGAGAGGCAAATATATTGGCGATTTTCGTCCTTCATTCTTCATTGTTTTGCGCTTTATTGTGTTCAGGAAGCTGGCGTATCTGTGATACGGCTGGTGACTACTGTAATCTCTCGGCCCCAGGCCAGGTCTTTTTAATTGTTTATACGCCCGGAAATTTTAGGAATAAATTTTGGGGAACCTGTACCGTGGTTTACTGCCAAAGGAATTCCACGGGTCCAGTTAGATAGGGGACTTATAAATATAATCCACTGGCAACTTAGACATGGGCAGCTTCAGTAATTATCAGCAAAA
>LQNS02278096.1:18221978-18235734 GCA_001587735.2 Parhyale hawaiensis | reverse complement strand
CAAGAGGATGGACTTAATATATCACATATTAAGTTCCAGTGTTGAAAGTTTCACGGGTCTGTTTAAGAGGCCTCACAAACCGTGAAAGTTTCACGGGTCCAGCTAGTTTTTATTAATATAGGCCATTGCGGAATCGCCTCTGAATTGCTTCAGTTTCTTAATTGATCCATAGTCGTGCTGTCAACCTTAGGTCCTCTTTTCTATGACTTGCCGTTTCCACATTTTCCTGCTCACGCTTATCGGCAGCTTTCATTCACTTCTGTTACCTTTCTGCTTCAAGTCTTTCTTGACTGTATCGCATAGATGATTCATCTCTCGCTCCATTCGTAGACTGTAGTAGTCTAGTACTCCGTATACGTTCCCTATCTTCTTTCTTAATTAGACGTGCGTCTTCATTATAGTGAGAGGCAAAAGTAAATCTCGACTAAAACACTGCAATAACTTTTAATGTAACTCCAACCAGCTTGTATACATGTAAGCGCTCCGTAGCCAAGATACCGTCTTGCGAACTTAAATATTTGCTTCACTGAAGTGCTGAAATTTTTGGGTATGAGAATTCGCACAGTCAGAGAACAACAGTGTGAGGGATGATATGCGTGGTATGGAGCTGGAGGAACACATGGTAATGGACAGAAATACATGGAATAGCAAGATCTGCTTCAGCGATCCCCTCTGAACAGGGAAAATACTGCTGTAGAAGAAGAGAAAGACGGTAAGCTAGAAGAAATTTTTTGTCTACTACCCGTGCAGAATCATCATATCGTGAGTGCCCCGTTGGTCATCTGCCGAATTTACGCATCGTGACCTGAGAGAACAAAAAAGTTACAAAATCGTACTCTAGAAGCTGCATGAAGTGTTTCAAGCAAGACGTGTCTTCAGAGAAAGGGATAAGGATCAGCCTTCGCCATCTTCTGTAACCTTGTCATCGATTTCAAAATCTGCAGTCTGGCCTATTTTTTGTCTATCTATTTCGTTAAGAGCGTGACACAAAAGATAGCAACACATAAATGTATAAACAAATTAACTCACGACGATGTTTATTATAATGTGTTGATTTTTTCAACAACCACTCGTAAAGAGAAATGTGCTAATTTGATGGAGGCTTTGTCACTGCATTAGCATCTTCAATTGCCTCGTTGTGACCATTGAGTCTCGAAGAAAAATGCCGAGGTTTTAGCGAGACATTTTCCCGATTTTGTGGCCTTCGTTCCACGACTCTCGTTCTCATATCGCCAGCTGCTCGTCTCTCCCTCAGATGATGGATCGATCGTGACCATACCTTTGCTTTCAATTCCCGCTAAAGTGAGCCTTGATGCCCACACCGTCTCTAACGAACCTGAGCCTTTGCCTTGTTGTGCAGATACTGAGTTTTCCTTAATTGCGTTTGACTTGCCTTGCTTCCCCATTAACGCTTTCGTACAAGGAAAATGGTCTCCATCTGCAAACTTCTGCACGTTTTCAAGTATTGTGGTTGTGTGTGGCTTTCGTTTCGAAGAATTGTCATCGTTATATTCTTGTATAAAGAAAGTTGTCAGTGCATTGTTGGTGTTCTCTGTTAAACCTACAGTTTTGTCAACTTAATTGCCAATGACTGCATTTGTTTTTGCGTAAACTGAAAGTGATGCAGTTTTCGCACGCATTGCATGTCGTGTGTATTTCGATGATGCAGTTACCGTTAACGCTCACATAACCTGCAGACTCACAACTGAAGTTTATTTGTCAGTAACTCTTGACCAGGCAAGTAAACGTTTTCGTAGGAACAGCTTGTTGAGAGAGCCCCAATATGCTCATTTGCCTGCTGAAGATGTAAGACGGATATTTTATTTTTTCGATCATGTTGCACAAGCTGTCTTATAATAGCACTAAAATATTTATAATGTCTGTAAGTATAAATCATCGTGTTTTCCCTGTGCGATCTCTTAACTCGATATGTATGCTGTAGAGTGTCAACTAAAACTAAAAGTATACCAATTCCAGGACAGAGTTAAGGCCTTTTTGCCAACACAAATTGGATTCTTACAATTTTTAAAAAATATTCCGGGAAATGGTTCTTATCGTCTGTAATGATTTATTTAATTACAGAAAAATATACAAATATTGCCGAATGTGATGGGCTGGTTGTTGGCGATGCCTTCACAGTTTTCAGAACTAACAATAACTTCCTAATTTTAATTAATTCTCAAAATTATATTCGTATGTACCTCGAGCTATTATCAGTAGTGTAATACAGTAATTGAAGCACGGCAGTGAAGTGTTTGCTGTTGTCATGACTTTGGCGTATGAAATTCATAGTTTTTACACTTCATAATGCTTAGAGTATGTGGCGCCGTTACAGTTGTTTGCGTTACGTCCCCAGCGCAGCAGGTTTTGCGTGATGCCACTGAAAGTGACGAAAGGAAGTTATGTTATGCAGGCTCACGAGTGAATTTCTGTGCAAGATTTTCTTAGAGAATCTTGAGATGCCAAAGGGAACGCCACAGACGAGCGGTCGCAGCAGATGCTCGACTTGCACCGCAACTTTAAATGAGTTCCAGTACCATCGGCCAGGTCCTGTTTATTATGTAATATTAGTTTAGGCCCTCCACTGCATGATCTGAGCTCTCTTTCATCGTAATAAGACTGGATTTGTTGATTTGATGAGCCACAGAATTGTTTGAATCAAATGACACATTCTGTTCTAACACTTTGGTAAGTATAAATTTACAAGACTTCTTGTAATTAAATGCTTCACTTCTATCAGTATAGCTTGTATGACTTTTTTATGGTATTCATATTGCTACTGTAGTCTCAATGACTGCTGAGCTCTATATCTGCGTAAGTTCTTGTTTTCTGCATTTTATATGATATTCGTATTGCTACCAGAGGGGAAACGGTTTCTAATGTTACTATCCTCAGTATCCTGACACAGTGATGCTGTAGTGCTAACGCGCTTACTATCTCTACCCTCTACATCACAGAGTTATCCGTTAATATCCTGACACAGTAATGCTGTAGTGCTAACTGGGCAACTATTTGATCTTGACCTATAGCGTACTTCTGCAGAATGCTTTATCGTCCTGGTGGTATTTTACCGCCGCCGCCGCTGCTGTTGGGAGGGCCGCGCGTGACCTTTTCTGGAGGCTTCTCCCTCCCGTGTATCTCGATAACATTTGTTGCTCCCCAGTCTTTTGAAACTGAACTTGTACGGCACTGCGATATCAGGCGGGGTGCAGGGGTGCCACCTCTGCTGCTGCGTGCTTTTTTGCCTTAGACACGACTCAGAGGTCCACATGTCGGGTAACTTAATTATTTCTACGAGTAGGTTGTGCTTAATGGTATTAGCTGCCGAAGGTGTGCACGACGAGGTTGTAGAAGGTGGTTTACTACTGCATTGATTGCTGTAGTAAACTGAAGCCTTAAAGTTCTGCCGTCTCATCCAGGCTACAACGCCTATTGCTAAAAAATGTATTGTCAGCCTATCACAGGTGATACGGTTGAGCACATGAGTAGCGTAGATGTTCGTCTTATGATTTTTGTTTGTGTATCAAATTTGCCTTTTTGCATGTTTTGCTTGCAAAATTTATTTTAAAAAAATCTGCGTGCGGACAACATCGCTCCTCGGATATTCGACTTAAATTTAGTAACTTATGGTACAACTTCTTATCGCTTGTATTGCGTATTTTGTGCATTGGTGCAAATATGCAATGTTTGCTTGCCACTTCTTGGCCCAAATCGTAGGGTGCATGTTCGCCTTGAATTTAATAACTTACACGCAAATTTATACGCTGGGTGAAAAAAACATAACATAAACCTTCAAATTTTCATGGGCCTCTTCATTGATGCCCCCTCAGGAGTCATGGGCCATAGGATTAGGTTAGTTGGGTTCGTCCATCCTAATGGATCAGCGCTCCTAGGGGGATTGTGTAGGTTAGTTTAGTGTCATTGCCATAACCACTGCCTTTTATCCATGCTTTTTGCCCCAGTCTAAAATGAGGCGGTATTTTATTGGCTGCTTGTCGCCCCAAGTGGCAGCTTAAATACTCCTCTTGCATCCGTTAATTCGCACAATGAGTATAGACATAGCAACGCCCTACCTGCCCCTGCCCGTAGACTGACCTATGACCGCCTGCCCTGCCGCCGCTGTCAACTGGCGCAGCTATGCGGAAGTTCTCTGCCGTCTGCCTCTCTGTCTCCCTCTTGTGCCTAAACATCTCTGCTACTTCGGACCATGTGCAGTACTCTGCAGAGCTGCTACTGTACTGCGGTACTGCTGCTTATTCTGTCGCCGCGGCTCATGGCTTGTATCAGTAACGCGGTACAAGACTTGTCCTATTGTTACGGTAAATGACCTTTTGTATCGGTAAATGACTTCATTACCTGTACATTTTCCTTGCGTCGTTACGTGATTTGGTGCCTTGATACGTGATTCATTACCATGTTAACAACTTCTTGCATCTATACATGATTATTTTTATATTATTTTTATTCATACATACATACATAGTTTTATGCAATCGCTTATGTATTTTTTTGCACTAGTATCTTATTTCTTGCATAAGTGCACTATTTTCCTACATCGATTCTTCGTGCAGAGATTCGCTTCGTGTGCTTCCGGTATGTGCGTTCGGCTGAACGATAGTATTCTTGCGTGTGAACTCTATCATTTCTAATAGTGTTTTCTCTTCTTTCCAGGTAAGAAAATCGTGATCATTTTACCGCCCGTCTGTGTGTGTACCACTCGCGCGCCAGGTAAGTAGCTACAAAATTTAAATCTATATTAATTTATTGTGGACTTTTACGGCATAGCAACGCTACAGGAGAGCTCTCACGACAGTCGAATTATCGCGTTTCTTATACTTTGCCTTCGAAATGCGTTGCTGTTTCGGTTGTGGTATCAGAACTGTGCGCACACTTCCCTCCGCAGTTGCAGAAATATCTGAAACTTTCCTAGCAGAAGTAACACTTGCTATGCTACCAGCCAGCTGATCGGCTGACATTATAGATGATCTGGTGCTGGTGTAGGATGTGGCTTGTCTGAGGTGCAGTTGTAATATGTGGGCCTATGAGTTAGGTAAGGTACCCGGTCTAGCTGACCCCAGCCTGTCCTAACGCAGCCTATTTTAACCTAAGCTAATACATGCTTTGGGCAAGTCCACATTCTATTTCGGTACCTTAAATCTTCTGGTAGACACACATTTGTGTTTACAAGGGAACAAAAAACAAGCATTTGGATGCTGAGTTGCCATACCACGTTTATTTGACGGTTGTGTGAACCTTCAGAGAAAGACAAACGTGGTTGCACCTTGTGCAGAATTCTAGTCATATGACGTGTATTTAACCGCTTGTTTCTCTACCACTGCAGCTACGTGCACTGACGCCACTTCTCTTTATATATTTAACGTCGTGAAATGTTTTAACGCCTTTCATGTTACCTTGAAGTTGGGTAAATATTAGATGTTGCATCACGATTGTGTTTGAATAACATCTCTGAAGCGATGTCGGTTGGTAGTTGCTCGATTTCGCCATCACTTGAGTATTTTTTAATTAAAAGTGCTCAGTAGTTTTATAAAGGAAGGATTGCCGCGCTGTGTAATTTTTAGACATTTAAATGTAACCAGTAATTATGTTTAATTCTCTAACCGTCGAACGCCTCCTTCGAGGCTTCGCCCTAGGGGGCTTAGCGTAAGGCCGCGTAGAATGCAAGAGTCAATCATTGAAGTTGCGCGTTTTCTATGTTCTGAAACAAAGAAAATTTCCGTTACTTATTTGATAGATAACTGCAGTATAAAGTCTATAGTGCGCTTTATTTCGTGTTGTTACATCTAACGGTATTATAGCAAGCGCCCTTTGTATCTAATTCAAGTTTAGTGATAAGCTATGTTTATTATAACTATTGTAACGCCACTGTGAGTACTTATTAAAGTTGATTGATTGATTAATAGCGACATAAGGTTATTGTAGTAGGTTTTATTTCTGTAGTATTTTTACAAAAATGTCTTACCTGCATGATAGCCAACCAACATGTCTTGTTGCACAAAATAAAGCAATTATACGCAATGAATTTTCTACTGTTCAAAAAAGAAAGGAGCCGTAATTTTCCTATAGATTTTATCTAACTGCTGTAGGTGAAGCTACCCTCTGGAACGATTGTCATATCAACCGAACTCTTCTGCAATTTTTCTCACTAATCGTACGTATGACTGGTCCGTAATAACGGGAAACAAGTACGAACTGGTTTGCACATGCTCCAGTGTCTGTATGGCTGAGTTTGCGTTGTTCAGTAGTTCAATCTCAATTGAAATTTTTAACTAAGGCAATCATATGATGTTATTTAATGTCGCTTACTATATATTCATTGACGATGAATAAATGCTTATAATTTTCGTCGAATGGCGCGTCGCTGCTAATGCATCAAAATCGTTTGGAAAATTCCAGTGCTCTATGAAAAATGTGATCAACGTAAGAGTTGATTTTGTCTGTCGTTTATCATGAATTTTAAATGAATAACATTTGAGTATATTTGTGTTCTGGAAAAACGCTTGATGCTGGGCTCTAGGAGAAATTGCAACTGCATTCTACTCAATGCTGCATGTGTTATGCCTTTAGCATCTACATGAACAAGAACTGTATGTGTGTGTCTATTGCTCCGTATTGTTGTTCTCCATTTCCTTATTGTTACCTGGAAACTTTTCAGTATACCGCAAAACGTGTCGAGTTTTTTTTTTCTGCGCATCTGCTTTTCGATTTAAACGTAGATTAATTACTCTGGATGTCAATTTCATTGTATTTTTGGTACGGAAATGTGTATGCAGCAGATTCTAGGTGACAGATTGTTTTAAAGTACGCACAGAGAAATCATCCCAACTGTGAGTTTATGTTTACCTTCAAAGAAATAAATATCTACTGGAGTCTGATTTGTTGTACCTTTGAAATAGTAAATATAAATATACCGTTACTGAGATTTCTCTGTGTCAAGATCTATCAACACGTACAACTTGCGAGAAT
Organism: Parhyale hawaiensis; assembly: GCA_001587735.2. Classification (NCBI taxonomy): domain Eukaryota; kingdom Metazoa; phylum Arthropoda; class Malacostraca; order Amphipoda; family Hyalidae; genus Parhyale; species Parhyale hawaiensis. The sequence goes on along the minus strand of LQNS02278096.1, from coordinate 18,228,750 downwards.
TCTTATAAGGTAGTAATATTGTATCTTAACTATGGTGCAAGTAAATTGAATACGTTTTACTTTACAGTGCTGGCTATGCTTTTGAGACCTATTAAGTGTTGGAATAACGAAGTTACATGTAAAGCAGACTATATATAAAATCATAATACCAAACAATTTCGTCATTTCTCCTTTATTCAAAATGATTTGGCTGATCGAGCGCTTTGAGGCATGCATTTAAGGAATAACTTTAGTTACGTATATTTCATTTCATCCCGCAGTAATTTTAACTCTATCGTAAAGCTGGTATTCATCGCTGAGAGTTAGTTGTTTCTGTCGCTCCAGCATTTTTTTGTGGACGAAAATTTTCTTGATAATATTGGGTATTTACAGTTGCATGGTATTCCAAATTTTAGCGAAAAATTCTTAAAACCCATCATTTTACCGTAAAACCTTTGATGATTCCAAGACAATCTTGAACTTGAAGCCACTTATAGTTGTTTGCAAACATCGCCACAATCAATTCACTGTAAAATAGGAACAAATTCTGATGACGCTTCTGCAGAAAAGCAGCTCAGTCTCGAGATGACAGTCGGTGTATAGCTAGTATCTGCTCCGCACGTATACAGCATTATACTCATACTTCCATTCTTATACTTTTTTTGTGATGTCTTTATAATGGACAATCCTGGGAGACTATCTTCTAAGAGAAAGTTCCATTATCGACTTGTGCTCTGAGCCGTACGTCGAACGGCTCTGCGCTACCGTAAATTCGATCGTCTTATTCACCGCCGGGGTGTCCCAGCTCAGGTGGATGTTACTCAAAGCTTACTCATTATTATACGCACTGTAGAGAGTGGCCCATGGCGTCATACATGTAGGCAGAGAAAAATTGCTCCCAAGACGCCTCCCGTTTTCTTGGCGTCTCTTCGTCGTTTAGCTCTCAATTAAGAATATCCCACACTTTTTTTCTTTCCTTCTACTCAATTGGTGCATTGTGAGTTCCGAGCAAATAAAGCTTTGATGCGAAAAGAGAGTGACAATCGCTGTAATTATACTTGTACTGGCACTACAGACATTGCAAATTTTTGTAAAAAAATAAACTCGCTTCTGAATCTTCCATAGTTTCGCCACCATCTCTATCCTGGCTTAATTTCCGCTTCTCTGTATTCGGCACACTGTGTCAAGGATAGAAATAGGTACATACCGCTGTTTATTTTGTGATGTTGGTACGCAGTGTCAGCGTAAATGGTACCGTCCTACATTCTAAGGAAGTCAACCGACTGCTTTCCTACCTAATGCACCTAACCATCTTCGCTATAATTCTTGGGTGCAAACGTGCGTGGTACCAGCAGCTCACTTGTGCTAGTGGCGTTCCTTCCTGTCCAACAAAGCGGCCTGTATCATTGCTACGTCGCACGTGGTTTCTCATGTGGGAAAAACTTCGCGTTTCTCCTAATGATGAGAAAAACACTGCCCTCGTATCCCACTCGTGAAAAACTCCCCTCAACTTGGACAACGAGTGTTACGTTCCTTGTGTGACGTGAGTTACTCAATAATTGCTTACCTTTCTTTTGTTGTAATTGTCATGCTTGGCAGTCCTGAGGAAGACTTACTGGCCTGCTGTGTTTTCTGAACCACGACTGTATATCGTGCGTTGATTTTATGAGCCATTGCCCGAGGGTTGAAAATGTTTGCTATAGACATCAGATAGGGTTATTTCGCTTTCCTCTTGTGGTCCAGAGTAAGCTATACACAAAGATCTGTCCCTTGTAAGCACAACGCTCTGTCCCTTGTAAGCACAAAGATCTGTCCCTTGTAAGCACAAAGATCTGTCCCTTGTAAGCACAAAGATCTGTCCCTTGTAAGCACAAAGATCTGTCCCTTGTAAGCACAAAGATCTGTCCCTTGTAAGCACAAAGATCTGTCCCTTGTCAGCACAAAGATCTGTCCCTTGTAAGCACAAAGATCTGTCCCTTGTAAGCACAAAGATCTGTCCCTTGTAAGCACAAAGATCTGTCCTTTGTAAGCACAAAGATCTGTCCCTCGTAAGCACAAAGATCTGTCCCTTGTAAGCACAAAAATCTGTCCCTTGAAGGATCTTTATTATGCCCCTGAAAAACAATATTGCGGCCAAGTCCTCTTTTGTTAGTCGTCCATGATCTCCTCGAAATTTAGAATGCGTTTCTGAGTTTTGCTATTAAACTGCGGGCATGAGATTGAAGTTGCTGGACTGAAAGATAGTTCCAAAACTTTAAAAAAATCATGAGATCTTCTAAAAAATAATCTGTAATATTTAACCGCTATGACCAGTTTCATGTGAAGTTTTACTTCTGCCTATAGCTACCCTAACAGCTTTCTGGACCGCCCTCAGCTCTAAAATCGTGATGCAGCTTCTTGTGTGGCTGAAAATACTGTGTGGCTATTGAATTTCTCACTGCCGGGCGCCGCATAACGTATATCGCGGATACAACGGACCAACTCTGCCCGACTACACAGTCAATGCTGTCGCCTGCTGTGTCTGGGTAATGTAGTTCAACAACTATTCGCTTGGCGGCCGTGACTTTTGTGTGTCTAGAATTCCTTGTATTTTCATGTACTGATCCCACACTAAAACGCTGCAGTGAGCTGCACTTCAAGGAATAACCTCTCTTCCATCTACTTCGTTAACTTGAGGTTCATCTGCCTGTACTGACAACGCTGCAGCTCAAATCACGTGTGAGGCACTATAAGGACATGTTCGATTGGGGCGTAAATGTCGATCTAAGCGAAGCGCGCTCGACTTAACTGGCCCCAATCTTCACACAAGTTCCCGAGGTGGCATCGATCCGTTCATTGAATTTCAGGCGTTTACTCAAATTGGTCATCTATGAGACTTCAAACAACTGAATCTATCTTCGTAAAATTATGATTTCAGATCGGTTCAACGTAACCTTGCTGCTTCTATACACCTAAAACTTGATTCAAAGTGACGATGCCAAAGTCAAGTGGACTTGGCTTAGATCGACTTTGACGACCCAATGGAACATTTTCTAAGATTACAGTCGAAATACACCTCAGTCCCTCCCATCTGCAGTACGTATAGGAATATTTCCACAATATTCGGCGGAAACCATGAGAGGAAGTGGAGAAACCGCTGCTTATCTGCACCAAAGTTGCTTGAACTGTCGTCACTTTGGTTGGATTGTCTATTAACTTTCATTTCCCGCCTACTGCTGCTGTCTCCAGCATCATTCTCATCTTGCCTTAATTACTGCGGTGAAAATACGAGACGACGTTTGAAGTGCTGCCTATCGCGTCATTTGACGTCGTGCAGCTGATGTCATTACCTGCGGCAGACTGTTCAAAGCTGCGCTGTTTGTAATAGTGTCTTGTGCAGACCCACGTACGTTCTTGGCTATTAAGGAATTACATAGATATATTATTGACTTCCTTCGTTAACACCTTTTGCCTTAAGAAATATTGGTATTAACAAAATCGTATCATTGTTTACAAGTAGTCCGAAACATTTGTGCTTTATAATCTGCTGTCGTGTGTTACTTCTTAGATTATAGGTTGTATTGTTTTACTAAGCGAAATCCTTGCCCGCCCAACTGAAGATGTATCTTGCGCTCCCAACTGAAGATCTATCTTCGGATAGGAAAGGCACTATTTGGAGCGTGCCCGAAGGGTCCTCGTGGACGTTAAAGGACTAAGAGAGAATACATGTTGCTGTAAATGTTATTAACTGCCTTAAGCTTTCTTGTATTGCTTTTGCTATTGATGTCGACCAAAAAGCCGAAACGTTCAGTGAATAATTAAATATTTTTGTGATGAGTAGCTATGTTTGGCCTATATGTTCATTATCTTGTCTCGCTTCACGTAAGTTTCACCAGTGATGGACAAATTGTCCGAAATGTTCGTTTTTATCGTTCAAGTACTTGCTATCGCTGCTTTATTTCGATAAAAGATCGTACGAGTAGAAATTTTTGTATTGCTTTTTCGGGTTTTACATGTATTAAATCTAATGTCGTAAAGGGGCAAAATGCAGGTTTTAACTGTACCTTTCACCAGTTTTGCCGATTGTTCCCTGATGGTCAACAACCTTAATCTTTGAAAGCGATAAAAGTTGCCAATATGCAGGTGAGAATTCTCTCTTTATTTTTCTCTTTTAACGCGCAATAAGTCTACTTGATCATCAGCCGCATGATGTTGCGTGCACCGAGCGCACTTTTCGTTACTCTACCGATGTGTTCACTACGCCAGTACACAATTGCTGTCACGAACGGTTCATGTTACACGAGATGCTGTCACTTCACTAGCTGTACAGTAGAGGTGTGGAGTGTCACGCTAACACTATAGCCACATATCAACATGTGTCACACCAGTTTGACGTGTGCGTTGCCTCTATGTGGAAATATAGGTAACTCAAACCGCTTATGAATCTAGGTATATATATAGTGATGTTGAAATTGGACTCATCCAACCTATGCATGGAGCGCGTAATGTGGAGATGTGGAGATCTGACAGACCATATAATCGTAAAAGCTGTATATATGCACAATTCAATCTAGATGCACGTCACGCTATTTTGAGTTGAAACAAAAATTGTCCCAAATAGATTAGCTACTTGATTTTGTGTATAGAATTGTAAAGATGGTGTAAATTCAGAGCGTACAATTGAGCTGTAAGTAAATTTCTCTTCGTCTTTTTTTACAGGCAATTGAGCTACAAATCCGTAAAAATTTTGCCGCTTCGAATTTCCACTGGCGGCACACTTTTTAGCATTTTCAGTTCCACATATTTTTATTTTATAAGAAAAACAGTGTTAACTGCAATAGATGAGATACATCCACAGCTATTACTCACACAGCATGCGTCCCAAGTCATGGCAATAAAATGTTCAGACTACAAACGTTTAAGTTTTCCAAACATGAAAATGTCTCTTTCCTTTACCAAGTTGTGGCATCGCGGTGAGTTTTTATTGTTGTATTGAGCAGTTAAAACAAAGTAAAATTTCGATATTTCATTGCAGTCATGCATAATGAATTACGCTTTTCCTTTAAGGTTAATAGACAACAAAGTTCATCGATATTGCATCAACTGTTTTCTTAATTTAATGAAAAATGAAATTGTACATTTGCAGCATAAGTCTTGCCGTGCGTCCATTGCGTTGCATCTATATAGGTCGGCGCCAACACAGCATCACAAGTTGGGTAATGGTACTGGCACATTCCTCAGTAATAAATAATATTTCTATGAGTGATATTGTGCCCAGACATTGTCTACTGATCGCTGGGGCAACAGTTGCCATCTTACAGGCAACAGCTACCATCTCACAGGCAACAGTTACCAAGGTAAACACGGAGCTCGTGCCGCTCATCGCGTGTGTTTTGTTCTAATTTGTTTCTCCTCGAACGTAATTTTCTTAAGTATATAAGATTGTTTTAATTGTAAACTGTACAGTATATCATAAAATTATTTCCTTACATCCATTGTCATATGTCTTATGATTTTTATTCGGAGATCATGATGCTAACTAAGCGTTTATATATATATATGTCGTCTACCTCTCTTTTTTCATTAACGGAATGTTTTGCGTATCAAATCGTGCCAAACTTTTATTAAATTATTGCAAATAAAATTTGTTCACGTAAAATACATTTTGAAATTCATCTGCAGCGAACTAAACAGGAGAGAATTTTTCGCTACCAGGCGTGTTGCCAGCGTTGGTACAGTGCTGATTGAAATTGATGATCGACAGAAAGAACTGCGGAGGACGAGGTGCGTGCACGCACACATGTGAAGACGTGAAGTAAACTTGTTCTAAACTCAAAGAAAAGCTTCCTCTGGAAGGATGAAGCAGTTCCGAAGACTTGTTCTGAACTCAAAGAAAAGCTTCCTCTGGAAGGATGAAGCAGTTCCGAAGATACTTGGCGAGGCATTGAGGGATCCGAAGCGGAGATGTGCGCTACTCTCAGTGTCTGGTCCTGGCGATTTTTTAACGTGTTGACTGTCTGTACGCCAACTTGATTCTCAACAAAGCCTATTCTCAATGTTCGTCCTGTGGCACGGAAGAAACTTGCAACCCTGTCCCGATGCAGATGTTTGCGTGTTGCTCATTATTTCAAGGCGATCATTATCATCTCTATTCTATCAAATAGCCCGACGATTGGAATGTCGTTGAAGTTCTTGAGATATTTGCAATCAATAAATTGAACCTGGGTCATGTTCGAGACAGATGAATTTCAGCTAGGTACTGAATGCAATGCTCGTGTGTTTGTTGCGGTGTTCTGCTATTCTTTTAATTTTGTTGTCATGCGTTGGATTTTTTCCACTTCAGCAATATTCCTACAAAGATGCGGTGATCAAAATTGAACAGCAAGCTCCAATTGACTGGGTATTAGTGCTGTTTGTAATTAATGAATTATATCCTCTAATTTGTACATTCAAAATACCTCATAGGTCGTAAATCTTTCAAAGTTTAACATTCTTTCAACATGTACTTCGATGCATCTCGGGCTACAACGTCAAGAGCTTGACTAGGCAACGTAGACCATTCTATAAGTGCGAGGGGTTAAATCAAGCGAGCAAACTGTCTGGGCCGCGCAGGCCTCAGTCGGCGGTACGCGTCTCGCAGCCCCACACACACACACACACACTCCGGCTGATGGACTTCAAAGGCCCGTTTGTTTAGCAAGACTGTCACCGAGCGACTCCCCCAAGCACTCCTTTGTCGTGGTTGCTTAGCGCGCGTGGGTAGTTGCAACTGATGCAACGGATGTTGTCTTAAGAGTTAACAAACAGCATCACT